>CACRXP010001136.1:94667-107057 GCA_902702965.1 Spirometra erinaceieuropaei | reverse complement strand
CTACAGAGCACGTATCTGAATGCGAAGACATAAACCCGTGGGTAGATGGGAGAGGGAAACGCCATGAAAGGATTCTGAAGTCACATCCAGCCCTGATGGGTTGCTCGGGACAGTCGGTAGACAGTAAAAGTGTGCGTCCAAGTGATGACTCCGTAAATCGTCCTCGCCCACATGCAGCGCATTCACCGGAAAGACAGAGTAAGGAGGACCATGCTCGCCAGCAGTGTCTGGTTATTCAGGGTTTGTCAGAATCGAATGCAGTCAGACCTAAAGACCGTGTCACAGAGGACCTTGCTTCTTTTCATGGTCTGCTAAATCATTTACTGCCGGCAGACATGGAAATAAAGGTTCTGAAAGCATTTCGGATAGGAAAAGGGAGTGAAGACAGGACAGTAGCACAAACACCTCGCCCTCTCAAAATTATGCTGGAGAACAAAGAGCAAATCAAGTTTATCCTCTCTTAAAAAACCGATCTCAGAAACACACAAACAGGTTTTTTTCAACCGGACTATTCACCAGCGGAACGGTTGAAACACCGGGAACTTGTCTTGTAGTTAAAATCAAGACTGAAGGATGGCGAACACAATCTGGCAATCTTCAAGGGGAAGGTAGTTCGGAAATATATGCCGTTTCAGTGGAACCAGCCTGTGATACTACGAATGACGACAGCTACTCAGCTAAAACAGCCACCTTCATTGAACCACCTGATCTAGGCGCCAACACAAGTGAGCCCGTAGCGTCCAGTGATCTGACTGAAACAAGACATGCAAATGGAACCAATCAGGTTACGGAAGAGCTTAGAGAACACGACGTCCGCGATAACGGAGTAATGCTCACAGCAGTAACAAATGCAACGGGAAATTCTGCTGGTGCTAAACTGAGGTGCTTGTACACGAATGCCCAAAGCCTCATATCGAAACTAGACGAACTAAAACTTTGCCTTGTTGAGCTGTCCCCAGATGTTTTAGCAGTAACTGAGACCTGACTGTCCGGGAATATCAGCGATAACGAAGTAGCCTGGCCTGGATACCAAATTTATCGGAGGGATAGGGAACATCGTCAGGGAGGTGGTATCGTTGTGTATGTGAATGACGGTCTGGCAGTGTCGGATAACACCACCAAGTTTGCGTGCAGTACGGAAGCTATCTGGTTGACCATCAAGGCTACCGGTTCCCCGTGTCTCGATGTCCTCACTGTCTACCGACCACCTAGGACAGACCGAATCGCCGACACTCAACTATTGGAGCAGTTGGAGAAATTTTCCAGTCGACCTAACATCATGATCATGGGCGACTTCAACGCACCAGGAACAAACTGGAATACCCTCCAAGCGTCAGGTCCAAAATCGGCATTCGATTACCGCCTGTTGAGCAAGACATTAAATGCGTGCCTCACACAACATGTAATGTTCCCAACGAGAACACGTGAAGGACAAAGGGCAAACTGCCTGGATCTGGTCTTTACGAAAACATCAGACAGCATAGACGAGATCGCCTCCATGCCGCCCCTTGGCCGAAGTGACCACGTAGTGCTTATGTGGGATTATTCGTTATTCTCCATTTCACATACTCCAGACCACAAAAGGCGTATGTTTGGCGGGGCAACTTCAATCAGATGAGGGCAGACTTATCCGGTCTCGACTGGGGCTCTTTGTTTACGGGAAGTGCCAACGATGACTGGGAGCTGTTCAAGAATGTCCTTCTGCAGCTCATCAACAACCACTGCCCACTGACTAGTGTAAGACTGAACAAACGCCCTGGGTGGCTAAATAGCAACCTTAAGAAAGAAATCAACAGGAAGCACAAATTGTGGAGAAAATACTGCGTCACTAGACCAGCTGAATGCTTCAACACCTACAAGACACCGAGGAACAAACTGAGGAACCTGATCATAAAGACGCGGCGGGAATTCGAGAAGAACTTGCTACAAAACGCAACGCAGAACCCAAAATTGCTCTACAGCTACCTCCGACGAACTACAAGGAACAGGCATCAAATCCCCTAGATAAAGACTACTGATGGCGTTGAGATCGCTGATAGTAGGGATAAAGCTGCGTATTTTTCACGGTTTTTCCAATCAGTCTACACAAACGAGGCAAGGTTCCTTCCTCCCTCAACAGAAGAACTGCCGTCTCCAAGCGTCAGTGATATACTCTTCTCAGAAGGCATTGTCCGAAGAGAATTAGAGGCATTGAACGTATCGAAGTCGCCAGGACCAGAGGAGATTCCACCCAAGCTTCTGAAGGAACTTGCAGTGAGCTCTCTGTGCCTTTGTCGATGCTCTTTCAAACGTCATTTGACACTGGAACACTTCCTGTCGATTGGAAACTGGCGCATATTACTCCGCTACACAAAGGAGGTAATAGGGCAGCGACGACAAATTACCGGCCCATAAGCTTGACATGCATTCTCTGCAAAGTGATGGAAAGGATCATAAAGTGTGAACTGATGCAATTCCTGGAAGTTCACGGCCTGCTATCGAACTGCCAACATGGGTTCCGGAAAGGAAGATCCTGCACGACAAACCTGCTGCAATCTCTCCAGAGCTGGACCCGAGCTCTCGACGACAGGCACGCGGTCCACATAGCCTTCATCGACTTCCAGAAGGCTGTCGACACTATGCCACACCAAAGGCTCTTACATAAGCTGAAAAAATAGGGATCGGTGGCAACTTCCTTAAATGGATCGAAAACTTCCTTGTGGGTCGACACCAGGCTGTGTGCGTCGGTCGGGGAAAATCAGATCCGGCTATGGTCGATAGTGTTGTCCCCCAGGGTTCAGTTCTAGGACCCATTTTGTTCCTTATCTACGTGGACGATGCCGCAAGAGATTTAGACTGTGAAGTAGCAATGTTTGCGGATGACATGAAGATATGGAGTGTAATTGGGGTTCCTGCCGATGAAGACAGACTGCAGATGAACCTGAATCGGTTGGAGGAGTGGTCAAACCTTTGGTTCCTGCGGTTCAACGTTTCCATATATAGCATACTTCGCCTAGGCAACACAGCCAGATCCGCCAGCACAAGAGGCTACTTTCTGGGCGGTGCAGCCCTACAAGAGGTCGAAGCCCAAAGGGACCTCGGTGTGCTTACGACGAGTTCCCTAAAACCATCCGCCCACTGTTCGAGGGTGGCAAAAACCGCAATGTCCGTACTGTACGCCATCAAGCGTGCGTTTATGGACTTTGACGAAGAAGCTTTCTCTAAGACATTCGGAACATTCGTCCGGCCGCATTTAGAGTACGGCATACAAGCTTGGAGGTCGTGGGCTGTTGTGGATCAAAACTGCCTCGAAAAAGTCCAGAGGAGAGCCAGGAAGATGGTTAGGGGTCAAAGCTCCTTTCCTTATGCAACCGGCCTAGTATATCTGAACCTATTTCCTTTTGAGTTACAGACAACTTCGCGGAGATCTCTTGCAAGCCTTCCGCATTGTAAAGGGGTTGGATTGCAGTCTGGCCTTCGAGGACTTTTTTGAATTTGCTACCACGACCAACCTCCGAGGTCACCCGTTAAAACTGCGCACTCAGCAGACACGGCTGGATGTGCGGAAGTTCTCCTTCTCGGTTCGGGTGGTCAAACCATGGAACGAGCTTCCCGCAGATGTTGTGATGTCACCATCTATACAAAGTTTTAAGAAGAATCTGGACATATTTATGTTCCGAAATGACCAAGAGCGATGAGAAGTCGAGCTCACCCCCTGTAACTGCTTCTCATTTTGTCTCACCATTATGGGCGTGTTTGAACTATTTCAGCCCAGAACATTTATCTGTATACCACACATTTTTACGTTGCAAATAGGGTACTCAAAGGCTTACGCCTATTTCCCTCAATAAACTGAACTGACCTGAAGGATACCTCATAAAGTGCGCACCATCTTATTCAGAATTGTATTTGTATTAAAACGCGCTATGAATTTCTTGGATATCATTTTAAATCCAACCAGATTGCTACTTTCTCGAATACAACTCTGCGCATTGGCTTATCTTATGGGATAGGGGTTTGGTCATTGGGAATTATTGAATTTAGGAATTCTCGTTGTCAAGTTTTTCGACGAATGTTGTGGTTTGTTTTGTGATACGGCAGGAGTGAACTGACCGTTTTTCTTTTTGTTTTATTAAAGTGGCCTGTTACCGAAAGGGAGTAGTGTGTGTTTTTTGTGCCTGCAGGATCTACTGAAGGAGCCCGCACCCCAACCCCTGTAGCAGCCTCCAGCTCTACACTCCCCGTGCTTCAACCAGCCAGCGACCGTGATTATATTGTTAGAGAACCTTCCTTGGACCAGCATTAATCTGCGAATGTTCTTCCCCTCCTGTTTTCCGACTCGTATGCGCTCACTGACGCTCTCCGTTTTTCCTCTCTCCGTCTCCACTCATTCAATACACCGTTTATATATCAACTATCTAAGTGGTCTCCGTTACACTCGTTTGTCTGAAGTATTGCCTGCCGTACGATGCCAAAATCCAAAATTGAACCAACAAGCCAACCCGGACCAACCCCCGTTTTGTGTGATTCTATCACGACGAAGAACGTTAACCCAGGGCCGGTCTCCCCGACAGGACAGCCAGACGGACCGCCCAGTACAGTTTGAATACATTCGAGTCAGGCATGTCTTTGAATAAGAAATTAAGACCATGTTGAAGTTTTGTGATCCAGGGTTTCTAGGACTTCATTTACTGCGCAATCTTCTGTATGGGCCCTGTAGGCCATCACACCTAGCGAAAAACTCGGTAAAGCGTCTCTGACTAACTTCAAGCTTCTTTCGGCTACCTGATGGTATTATGCCAAAGATGGCTTAGTAGCTTGGAAGAGATTAAACGTACATTTTAAAGTTATATCCTAAGATCACTTAAGGTGAGACCTTCATATACGAATCCACGTAAGCAAGTGGCTTTCAGGAGTATTTGTTAAACGTGACTAGACATGCCAATCGCATTTGTATAACTCAGATTCAAGTCTTTTATTGATTCCGACCGTACTATTTCGCGATCATTGAAAATTATGAAAGGGAGTTTTTGGAAACCAAAAATGAAGAAATTGCATTTTATCGGTAAGAATGGCAATTTACACTAACTGTTCCACTCGTTAAATTTCCTGAGTCCATTTGTGATTATTCTGTGCGTACTGGCTACTTATGGACTTCATCAGGACATTCACGCTACAACAGCTGATAATGGAGGAGGCTTCACTTTTTCGCAAGTCTGCACAATTAATTGTCTTCGCCGTTTTTCCACACTCTTGTAATACCCGAGTTACCTGAAGGTTTAGTCTCGTCTACAATGAGGCCTTTTGAGGGCGGTTGGGGCTGTTCGTCTGAAGGAGTCCTAGTAGATATATCCATTATGGCTCTATCTTGCACGGGGTGTTTGTAAGTCCGATCACACGGATTCCAGCAGACAATGCCAGAAATGAACTGTCAATAACGGAACGTTTATTAAAACGAGGATTGGAAACGGGATGAACCGTGGGTTAGGGGTCAAATGATAAAGGGGGGAACGATAATGGGGTAGGTAAAGCAAAAAGATATGCGCGAACCTTCTTCCGATTTATCGGCCTTCTTGTCCTGGTGTCGGTACGCGTGATTCCGCCTTCTGCGCGTCCACTTGGTGATCCGTCACCGTGGCTTCAAAGGAAGCGGAATGTCGCCGGTTTATCGAAGTTCAAAGATCCAGGGTTTTCCCTGCGCAAAATTGGAGGCCGGCACCTCAAAGCCCCCAAATGACAAATACCTCTAATTTTACACCACAGCGCTTTGGCATAATTTCAATAATGGCGCTGAAAACCGTCCACCACATCCCCAATATCAACCACGCAGCATTCAACCAAGGGAATATCAACGACCACAATGCCAGTGTGGAGTGCGACCGTGGCAACCGTAGAATAGACACTCTTACCAACAACTTGGTAGTGTCTATATCCCTATTTGTTCCGTACCTTTTGATGACCCATCATTCTTTATTGACATCAATGTTGAAAACAAATCGGCTAGAACCCTTATAGAAACCGGCGCTACGCTCTCACCTGCTAATCCGCGTATCCTAAAACATACTGTGCTCGAACGTATACAGAATTACGGGTCCCTCCCTACTTTAGTCGCAGCTAACGGATCTCCTTTAGAGTGTTTGGGGATTGTTCATATCGGTTTAAAATGTGAACATTCGTGCAAGGACCATGACTTCTTTGTAGTTCCCGGCTTGACATGGGACTTGCTATTAGGTAGCGATTTTCTCAGCAAATACGACTGTCGCATCAATGTCAGAAAGCTAGCTGTCAGTTTCGGTGAAAAAAGGGAATTAAACCAAACCTAACTAGAAATATCTGTCCTTTACATTCTTTTCGGGGTCAATATTTTTGTAAGAAGCGCAGCGCCCCCCCCCCTAAAATTAAGTCTTTTCTATATCTATTTTTCTTTGTAGTTTTAATTATCGTCTACATTCTGAGTTTCTCTTGTTTCGTTTTCTTTTATCCTAAACTGACATATCATACACGAAGAGCTTTTTAACGTTCAATTCTTATTAATCCTCCGATATACCATCCTAGATCAGTCGTTCGTAAGACCATGTAAGGCAACAATTAATTCATCTAGAATATCATATTATCAGAGGCAACATGCCATCTCATACAATATGGTTTTCAAGCCTTTGAAATATACCTACAGCTGAACGTTTCCTTCTCTTGATCTGTTTTCATATTTTTCATCCATCGGTGCTAATACCTTTTGTTAATCGGCTGTGTGATAGAGTCCAAGCAAGCGATCGAATTTGAAAAAGATTGGTGACTAAGCCCAACTATTAAAAATGTGTTTGAATGACGAAGGACAAAGAGAGAGAAGATAGAAACTAATCTGGACTTGTGGTCTTTTGTTCTTTCTTGCAAATACAGAGCGGGTCCATTCTCTTCCCGCGGTAAGCTTCTAATTCCACACGGAATCCGTTGGATCTGCGTGAACAGTTGAAATACTTTCATAATTTAGTCAACTTTTTCAATGTTTTAATAAGCCCTTACATCCCATGCCTTTTAATAGACTAATCGTTTTTTGGAAACCCACAATGGCTGGCGAAAATCGCAGCAAAATCGGAGACAAGGACGACCCTAAGACGGTGAACAACGGCAAATCCTCGAGTCGGAGGAGACCACATTACCTGCTAACCCTGTGTGTCCGGGTCCACAAAGTGACGCCATGACAACGACAAAAATCCAGGTGCGGCTACTCGCATTCGCTTCTACATTCATTTGGAACAATATCCTCCAGTGTTCTTGCTGGTTAGAACATCCTTGATCCCAAGACCACATGATATGCAACGCTAAACCCCATCAATTATTGCCTGTTTTCTATTTCTGCTATAATTCCACTTATGCAGACAGGTTTTCTACTTAAAACAGGCTCCCAACCCGCGCGCTACTGAATAAGCAAAAACCCAAAACAGACGATTCAGTATGTACCGGGGATCTATGACATTTGACAGAGTTTAATACGTAATGTTATTAACTTATTCTGTTGTGATGACATTAAATGTATTTGCAGCACACATAATTTAGTATAGTATAGTGTATTTACGAGTACTGAACAATGGCCCTAGAGGTACTGCTGTAGAGGGTACATACAACCTTAAATTTAAAATGTACGTATTGTTAATCTTATGTCAGTAGCGTATGCACTGTGGATAATTTTCATGCGCAGATCACTCTGAGGAAACATCCACACAAATAGAGTCCTTTTACCTGTCTGCTTCCTGAAAAAAGGCTGAAATGTGGTCGTTACTTCAAGCCTCCGTCGCTGGCCGCCTGAACCAGATGGAGGCGAATAGGGAGAGACAACAGGCTGAACTGTCGGGATTCCAACAACACCTTCGAAAAACCGATTCAGCAAAGTGGCTTTCTCGAATTATCGTCCACGCTATGTGCAATACAGAGAATTGATGTATTTAAATTAAATGCACCCAAAGTAATGATGAAGACCCTGGACGAGAGCATTTCGCCGGGTGGTTCTAAGTTAATTTGCGACTTCTGGGTGGAATGGCTGTGAAATAATTTTATTCTTACCATCTGTAGCCCGTCTAACTCTTTGCTCTGTTGAATGATCCTCACAATCCCTAAGTGATGAAGCCAAATTATTGCTGAGTCCGCGGATAACATTGGAAACACATATTTGCGACCATTCCGGTCATGACATCGACAGACGATTTTACAGACTATGGGGGTATCGGTGTGGTAAACGAGGACGTAAAATCTAACCCGCGCTTATTTATTTAGAGCTAGTTGGGCGCTTTGTGCGAAAAATAAACTGATTGTAGCTGTTAAATATGCGACGAATAGGAGCGTGGCATTTAAAAAGTAAGATGAATACCAAGGCGATATTTTTTGATGCAAGACCGCGGATGATGCACGAATTAATTTCTGTGTATGAAACGGACATAGGTACATAAGTAGACGACCTCTTTGAAAGGCTGTAATGCATTGGCTCCTGCGTAAATTCTTTTTGTATATTGAGCGTTGCCCGCGGGTTTTAGATATACTTTAGCGGGACTGGATGATGTTCTCGGTCAAGGGCTGATGGATATTTATTACATACTCCTCGTTCCAACTACTTTCTTAGTATACCTTATCTGCTACACTCTCGCCTGGGTTGGATTGTCTTTATTCAAAAGCAATTAGAATTATTTCGCACCTGAAGATCAGAATTTTATTTCTCCCTGATGAAGCTCTATAACTTGTACTTGTTTAACGTACACGGATGCAACATATTTTACAAGGAATGGACAAAGTTAAAAACGGACGAGTCGAAGGAGAATCAAAGCAAACTTGTTCATGGGATGCTTGTTGGTCTCAAAGCCCTGTGTTCCAAACTTTCCCCCACCGAAAACGAAATTCATTCCCTTACCTATCATACAGATAGATATAGACTTCACTATCTAGAATCTCCTACCGGCTTAAAAATCGTTTTAAATACGGATCAACTTACGCCATCGCTCGTGAAGGAGCTAGAGACTGTGTACAAATTGTATGTCGAGCACGTTATCAAGGCGCCGAATTTCGACCCCACGGAGCGTATTAACAGCACTATATTTTCAAAGAATATCGATAACTGGGCTCAGAGCTTGCAAGACACTATGAAATAATCGTACTAGTGTCCTCAACTTCCGATCGGCGGTTTTTTGTCGGTGTGTGCCCTCTCACTGTGATTTTACCTGTGTGAAGGAAAGTTTCTCTTCTGTCTGTATTATAAATACATTCTCCCCCTTTTTCTCAGCTGCCAAACGTTTGATGTTTTTTCTATTATATATGACTTGTCTATGGTCTCTTATCTCACTTACGCACAATTTTTCAACCACTCTGCTCGCCCGACGTTTGCTGCAATGCTGGACTTTGTTATTTCGCATCATCGACCAATTCCACAGCGTAGAAAACATTAGAGGAATATATGACTGACTATTGAGACGTCTACATTATTTTCTGCACGACTTAACCCTATCGGAAACCGCCTGCGTTTCGAAGTTTATGTGGCCACCGTTCATTAATGAACAGAATGAATTCATTCCGTGACGACAATATATTTATGGCTGCTTCTTAGGGTAAATCTAGTTGTGCATTGGAAAGTGGACTGTTTCTGAGGATTTCAGATTTCCGGTCTCCCGGCATCTTTAGTCGAAGTAAGATTATTATCTGTATGTTTTACGCCTACTGAAGAAAGAAACTGCAGTTGTTAACTTCCAGTCTCCCAATCGAGCAATAGACAAACCGTTATGGTTTTTAAACTGACTTTTTCGACATAAGTATTGTTTACTATTGGCGTCGCGATTATCTAAAATGTTTTCACTATTAGACAATGAAGCGGCAACCTGACTGGGCATTTTGCAACTGGTAAATCCATGGTCGTAGAACTAAGAAAGAGTGTCGGGTGAAACCGCTGTTTTTTTTCCAGTTCCAGACCAGTGTTGTAACATAATCGTTCCGATAGACGATTAGCAAACGTTATGGCAATTTTAACTAGGCTTCGGCGTTTTTTGGCAATAACAGTTGCTGCACTTTATATGCCGCAAACGCGGCCAACAATTTTACTCTTTCTTATCGACGACCTTCATCTAAATCCTGTAATTAGAGAGAGGGCGAGAGTATTAACGCGTCTAGATAAGCCACCCTGTGCTGTAGCCTTCCGTCCTCGACATAGCTTCCGATTTTTGTGCGTTAAGTTAGTACAGGATGGGTGGACGGTATAAGTAATTTTCACGTCATTTCTGACCATAATTAAAAGAAAATTAGAATTCTTTGATTAATTTTCTAGATACCTATGGAAGCATTTCTGCATAACGTTCCATTCTTAGCAGGACTTCTCCATTAACCAAATGACAACTTTTACCATGGACAGCAGTCATATTAGAATTTTCTCAACTAATTGAAGTTTAAAAGTTGCTGTATATCTGGCCTGAAAGAACTTCTGCGTATGTGGTCATTTGACTTATTTTTAGTCGATTAATTGGATGCTTCTAAACCTTATTTTTGACTCAACGCATTGCACACTCTTGGGTGCTGCCAGCAGCGCGGGATTTGACTACTGCGAACAACTAGGTCCAAAACTGTCTCACTGTCGCAACGGCGAATTGTCCAATTTTCTTTTTAGTGAAACGGACTTGGTCGTCGTCTACCTCACTCACTATTTCCACTCTGACTATTCAGCAATGGCAAGACAAAGTGAGGACGCCTGAAGGATGTGCTTGGTGATACTGGGGGGACAAGACCAAGTAGCCTGTGCGTTTCGCATATGACCTGCTCACCACACGCATACGAATTGGGGATCTCAAGTAAAGCGTATGTCTCGGGTCTCACGTTCGTTGGAAGTGTCATAATGGCCCTAGTATTGGCGTCTGCCCCTCGCCCCAGTGAAGCACGGAGTTTTCTTTCTGACCGGTGACTTGCGAAGCCACGGATTTTGGCCCGTCGGATCGATTATGGTGGGAACTTCAGTATCAGCATCAATTTTCCTCCCATACACCAGTGGTCTGTCGGACGACTGGTAGTGAGGTTTGAGTCGGCGTGGCGTGAAGCCCCCGCAGGAAAACACCCATTACCAACGCCCTTCGGATGCTTATTTACATAGTTGTTGTATAACTGGTAGATGAATGAGTGGCGAGTAATGTCTTAGTGACTACATGCGCATATGACTGAATAAGTCTATGCGACGGTAGGGAACCTAATGCATTTTTCTCAGGGTGCGTAGCGTAACTCGTGTTTAGGTGTATTCGCGCATCTGAGCAGGCCGGTGCCGATTTTGGCATGTTACCACAACCAGGAGAAGCCGACACTGTCCGCCGTTAAATATGCTGTCCTTGCGGTGGTGAGTGTTAAAGTCCCCAATCCTTGCGACCTGGGGCTAAAATGTAATGTTACGGTGAGAGTGGGTGGGACTAGTTTTTTAGTGGTAGTGGAGCCTTGTTATGTGGTTTGTGATCTGGTTTTGGGGACATTGTAGTGAGTCTGTCAGTTTCTAGCGATTATAATCTGTGCCTTGGAAGTTCGTCGACAACAGAGCAATGTGGATAAGAGTTCAGCGTTAGGATTTTTGATTTGCGGCATGCTTCTCTTGCCCATTGTCGGTTCGTTTCAGACTCATACGCTGATGGCTTCAGATGTCGCTGCCCCTCTAATATAACCGATTCCAAGCAAGAGTCTTCATGTCTTACTGTAGAGTTGAGTACGCAACGTGACTTCGACCAGTTTAGCACTACCGAGTTCTCCGTTGTGCGTTCAGTTTCTTCCGCTATGGGGCTGTTTAGCCATCGACGCCAGCCGGTCACCATTTGCGCTCGTATGGTTGAAGAGTGGTTACATCTTTGATATCTTGTTAAATTTTCCTTGTCACCGCATCCCCTGGATCAATAAATCAAGCTTGCTCGTGGGTTTGGGACCACCACCCCTTTAGATTTTGACCGGAGTTGAGTCAGCGCCCGGGGATTTTCCGCTGGACACCTCCGCTGCTCTGACTTTTTTCTGTATGGAGGCGTGTGATTAAAGTTGGCATAGTGCCCCACAAAAGGAAGCGCGTTTATAGCTTCTTTAAGGACTTTAATTGGATGGTCGGTAACACACCAGAGGATGCATCTGCATTGTCTTCCGATTTGGCAGGCGGAAGGTTTTGGCAAGGTCATGTTTTATCCACGCCCGCAGTAGGAAACTGTCGTCCTTGCATCTACCTATTCCGCGGCGACCTACCGCTGCCTCCATGGCAGCGAACATTGAAGTTAAGGATAGCCTCGAGACGGTTGTTCTTCACATCATTGGAAGAGCTTAGGCACGGACGATTGTGACTAATCCGTTAGGTCACACAACGGTCGCTGGTCCCCTGCAGGCTGCAGAATAGACACCATTATTTCGTTTTTTGGTGGTGCCACCGGCGCCTTG
>CACRXP010001136.1:74728-94614 GCA_902702965.1 Spirometra erinaceieuropaei | reverse complement strand
TTGATTGTAAGCTTCTGGCACGTTTCATTAACTCAATGCGGCGTTGAGCCTCGCGCTAAGAGCATAGGCACAAATGACGTTTTGATACCTCCTTCGTCTCAATGACATGTTTTAAAATCTCCTCTTTGAAAGGCAAACTGTTTGGAATCCCAGGGTCTTTGCCTTAAATTTTGTAAATAAAATATGCGAACGAACGTCTGAATTTCTGAGGGTTATTTCGCTGCTCACGCCGGACTTTCCGATGATGTTCGCGGACCTTTAGAATAAGAATCAACAGAACCATACACACCTTTTTAATTATCTTATATCTTTTATGGCACGTTATGCGCTTGCTTTTGTTTTCTAAGAGAAAAGTAATGGATATGGCAACGTACTTCTGCAACTCTTAACCATCTTGCAGCACGTGGGCCCGAGATGTCAAGCTGTCTGCTGAGAGAAATCAAATTAAGCGCCGGGCATATTACCTAAATCAAACAAACCATCGGTTGGGGATGTATTTCATCTTCCTGTAATATACTAATTTCCACTTTCCGACGAAACAAAGTTCGAGACCTTTCTTAAAACTGCAATTAGTGGCACTTGATATCAGGTCGTCGATGTCCCAGCTCGAGGACCAAGTATGCTTTATTTAATGCTGTATAGAAGCTACCTACTTTTGACATTGACATTTCTTGATTCAGTTAACGGTTTCTACATGAGGTTTTGAAGCTTATGGAATTTTACTCCAAAAACTAACTCCTTTCGAATTTCTTACAAGCTCATTAGGACCGCTTCCTAACGCTCCTGAATTCTCCCGACCGGACTGATTTCTTCGTTAGTTTGGATGTGCCTGTACTGATGATATTTGCAAACGCATGATTCTTGTGTCGCACCACTTGATTCGCCGAGAATCAAGTGTTGTGACATTGGTACCATAACTCTGAAGTTCTCAGAAATGTGATGTTTTCATTATCACACAGTTTATCTGTTGACATTTGGGCCATTCCAGAGGCCCCACACCTACAGACCCTGTTACCAACATTACTGCAGGATAGGTTTATTGGTGAGATAAGTTTCATAAAATGTTTCAACTTGGATTTCGTACCGAGCAATCGTATCAGAAGATCAGGGCCTGGGAAATCGACTAGACAGAAATTCGAAGATACCTTTAAAAACTACCAGCAGGACTTCGCAGCGGACCGTTGCATCAGTAAAAGCTAGAGTGCCATGTTAATCCAATGCTCCAAGAGAGATGTTTATTGAATCGTTTATCATGAAATGACGATCTGGGCAGGTTCGAAATGTGCTGGTCTTTTTTAAAAAATACAAGCGTAATGCAACAGTGGATTAAAACATCGTCGTCATCATAAAGGTCCTGTTTGAAAGCGACGATAAGGAGAACGGCGTCATTTGCAAAGATCAGATCTATACAGTGCATGTCTCGTGTTAAACCGAGGTCAAGTTGACTCCAGTTAGCAAAATTAGCAATATCTTGTAAAGTCTAAAATCTGAGTGGAGAGACGTTCGAAAGGCCATCTGCCTCAAGAAAGTTAAGATCTCCAACATGGCAGATCGCAAGAGTATTTTCAAAATTTCGCATATCTGTGCATCATTTTCGGACGACGCGACAGGTGAATTACGGGTTTCGCCGATAATAGCCTTTTCAGTCAAGAGAATAATCGATGTGAAGCGGCAATTTCCAAAAGACGAAGGAGAATATGAATCGTACAGGCGGTGGTTTGAGGAACACCTATTGTAAAGAAGACAATCGCTCTCGCGCCTTTTTATGCGGCCTGGACAGTAGACATCGAAATAATCTATGAAGGGGGAAGAGTCAGGAATCAGAGGGTGTGTCCAAGATTCGATAGTGTATATAATATCGAGCGTTGTTCCGAGAACAACGGCTCTAGGTTAGGACAACATAGTTATAACAGAACTGCCACCTTTGTGGTATAATATTTAATGTATTCAGAGATGTGTGTCGATTGTCAGCATCGTTTAAAGAAAAACAGCCTGGGTGTGGATAAGAGGGCTGCAAATTTTTTTGAAGAATAAGTACCAACGGTCTCAGAAGTATTGGCAGAATAAGAGCCAACAATACTAGGCTGAGACAGAGATTCGTAATATACAAGGATACAATTTTCTCATATCATCATATAAGGTTTTTAATGAGGATAACATTGCTGATAATTGCCATGGAAAGTGGGGATAATAAAGGGAGACAGAGGCTATTAGGGTAAGCCGTCAGAATTAATTTGTGGGAAACTAGGGCTGCGATGAGGGTTAAAGGATTTAAAGAGACTCGCGCAAGCACTACTGACCGTAGGTGTCTGGAAACCTGAACCCGGGTGGAGGTAAGAGGAATAAGGGCGATTCAGGCAAGGAGCATTGACCGAAAAAATAATAGGTTGTTGTTTGTTATCCCTTGTGCCGAACAAGGAACTATTTGAAGTTGTAAATAGATGTATGGGGTTTATAGATGAATTGGAGTGCAAAGTCTTCGTAAACGTAAAAAGGCAACGTTTCACCAAAGGAAATTAAGCTGCCCTTCGTCTGACACAAAGAGGGATTTAGTTTTCTAATCCCGTTTTCACGCCATCTCTGAAATGATTTAAAGAGGAAACGCGGCAGACTACGTTTAAATGGGGAAGCTGACGGTATAGTTGACTTAAACGAAATCATGCACTGTCCGCAAGAGTTCTCAGGAAAGTTAGAGACGACAAATTCGGCTGCTATTGATCTGGAGGCAGAAAAAGATGGCTAGAGATTTCGAGCGTGGGAGGGGGAATTAGAAATAAAGGGATTGATCGAACTGCATTTCAGAGAAATAAGACTGATTGACTTCTCAATGTTAATATAATGACTGGACAGATGAACATTCAGCTGAGAAGATGAGTATCTTTCTGGAAAGATTGGTTCAATTCTTAGTCTTTGCGTGTGATTTCGACAAATAAAAATTTCCCTTTATGGATCGGGAATTGGCGCGTTACAAGGTGGACGATGCTGCACTCAGCGAGACTCGGTTCTCTAAGCAAGGTCAACTGGAGTAGATGCGAGCCGGCTATGCCTTCATCTGAAGCGATCGTCATAGGGCAGAGCAACGAGACTCGAGTGTCGCCTTCGCCATTCGGAACGACATCGTGGGACGACTGCCCAGCCTGCCGCAGGGCATCAACGATCGCCTGGTGAGCCTCCGTCTGCGTCTCCGGCGGGGAGGGGGGGGCAAATTCACCATCATCATCAGCGCCTACGCTCCGCCGATGAGCAGCCCTGACGCCGACGCAAGGAAAAATTCTATGAGGACCTGCACGCCCTCTCGGCGACTGTGTCGAAGGCGGACAAGTTGATTGTCCTTGGTGACTTCAACGCCCGCGTCGGCACAGACCATACTGCCTGGAGAGGAGTGCTAGGTCCCATGGTCTCCGCGGCTCCAACGACAACGGACTGCTGCTTCTCCGCACCTGCGCAGAACACCGCCTCATTCTGACGAACACCTTCTTCTGTCTGCCGGAGCGAGAGAAGGCCACCTGGAGGCATCCTCGGTCGCGTCAGTGGCACCTGCTGGACTACGTCCTCGTCCGGAGGCGAGATAAGCGGGACATGCTGGTGACGAAGGCGATCGCGTGTGCTGACGGTTGGACCGACCATCGCCTCGTCATCTCGAAGATGCGTATTCGCCTACAGCCTGGCAGGAGACCACAAGGTAAGCGACCCCCAGGTAAGCTTAATGCTGCCTTGTTGTCTTTGCCTGCTCATCATCTGCACAGCGGCAACGGGATAGCTCAACAGCTTATCAGATTTCCAGTCGTCGCCGTTGACGAGAACGCCCCCGTGAAGAAACAATAGTGTCAATTACGGGGCACACTCAGGTCGACAGTGATGACTATTCTCGGTCACATACGACGCCAACAACAGGACTGCTTAGACGACAACGAGGCCGCCATGAGCAACCTGCTCGCCGAGCAGGACCGCCTACACAAAGCCTACGTAGACCACCCCACAGACGACAACATAAGAGCCATCTACCGTAGTCGCCGCCCTGTGCAACAGCAGATGGGCGATATGCAGGACGCCTGGACTGCTCGCAAAGCCGAGGAGATCCAAGGGCACGCGAATCACAATAAATGAAAGAACTTCTCCGCTATCAAAGCTGTCTACCGTCCGCCAACCACCAGCACTGCTCCTCTTCTCAGAGCCGACGGTATTATCCTCCTGAATGAGAAGACACAAATTCTACAGCGATGAGCCGGGCACTTCCGAGGCGTCCTTTACCGCTCCTCCACCATGTCCGGCGCCGCCATCGCCCGTCTGCAACAAGTGGAGACCAGTGAACCTCGACCTCTCGCTATCTGTCCAGCAAACCATCAGCGCCGTGCAGAAGCTCTCTAACCAAAAATCACCCGGATCGGATGCGATCCCTGCTGACGTCAAAAAGCACGTTGGCCCAAACTCATGCATCACCTGACTTCGCTCTTCCATGACATTTGACGTGAAGGAGAAGTCACACATGATATCAAAGACGCAACAATCGTGTATGTATGCAAGCAAAAAGGAAACCGCCAAGTCTGCGACTATCACCGAGGCAACTCCATGCCGGATATTGCCGGGAAAATTGTCGCTCGCATCCTCCTCAATCATTTAGAGGAGGGCCATCTGCCGGAAAGCCAATGCGGATTCCGCCGCCAACGCGTGACCACGGATATGATCCTCGCCGTCTGTTAAATTCAGCAGAAGTGTCAGGAGATGCGGACCCACCCGTACTCTACCTTCGTGGACCTGACGAAAGTCTTCCATACGGTAAATCGTGATGGACTGTGGAACTCATGCAGAGATTCGACTGTCCCAAGCAATTCATCGCGATGGTGCGTCAGCTGCACGACGACAGGATGGCGCGAGTCACGGACAACGGAGCTGTCTCAGAGGCATTCGCAGTGGCCAGCGGAGTGAAGCAGGGACGCGTGCTGGCGCCCACCCACTTCAGTCTCATGTCCTCTGCCATGCTGATGGACGCCTATCGTGATGAACGCCCCGGGATACGCATCGCCTATAGGACGGACGGTCACCTTCTGAATCAACGGCGGATGCACTTCCCATCGCGCGAACCCTCACCCATTAGCCCCTACTTTCCTTCTAGCCTCCCTCCTCCTCCTCCTCCCCTTCCTCCATTATTTAACTACCAACAAGTCTATCCATGTTCTGACTCCCCTAGCATTCCAATGTTTGAAAACTATATCCCACCTCCTTTAGGTCTCATACTCAGCCTTCTCTTGCTGACTCCCCATACGTCAATAACTCTAAATTAACTGGTACTTATTTTCCAAGTGTCATTAATTCACAGCTTACATATCCGCCTCCAATTTTTCTTAAATACCGTCGAAAATAGCATTGCCGTTCGAAACACATTAGATATTATATTATTGAATGCCAGATCTGTTATAAACAAGATGGCCCAAGTCAGAGCCATTGCTCTGGAAATGACGCCTGATATTATATGTGTAACAGAATCTTGGACCCATTCTCTAATTCCTGACTCTGCCCTTCTCATAGATGACTTCGATTTTTACTGCCAAGACCGCACGACTAGGCGTGGGGGTGGTTGTCTTCTTTATCTTAAATCCTACCTAAAGCACTCTCCCTATTACTTGGATGTTTCCTCATTCACGGGAAACTTCTGCTTTGCATCTGTTATTCTCTCACCGCAAAGAAAGGCAATTATTGGCTGTATCTACAATCCCCCAAATTCTTTAGCCAGAGATGATTCTCAACTCTGTGAAATCTTTAAATTAATTTCGGAAGCTGCTTTCGATGTTAAAATAATCACTGGGGATTTTAACCTTCCTGAAATTGACTGGGTTTCCAATAGCTACCCACCCAGATTCCAGCCCTTTCGTGATATTGTCAATTTTTCTAATTGGTCCCAACTGGTGCGCTCTCCAACAAGAGATAATCACATTTTAGATCTAATCTTTACCAATGACATTGCTCCTCTTTCTGTTGCTTTAAAAAAGGACCTCTTTGACAGTGACCACGTATTAGTTCATTGTTGCCTACCGCTTGCCTTTTCAAAAAAGACAAGCGCCGTTCGGACTTTCATGAACTACGACTGCGTAGATAGCGACTTAATAAATAACTATATGAAATCCTTGGATTGGTGTGGCTTCCTCACTTGTAGCGATGTAACCATTCTTCGTGATGTCATGTCCAATGTTTCCAAGGACATTCTAGAGTTTGTGCCGCGTAGATATCTCAAGCTTAATTCTTCAGATTCTCTTGTTCCTCATTTTCTTCAGAACAGACTAAAAAAATTGAGGCGACAACTGCGTGTCCTATCCACTAGTTCCTTATCAGTTCATCTTAGAATCACAGAGATTTTTGAGACGGCCTCAAGGATGCGCCAAGCGCGCGACAGGCAAAGAGAATCAATTGCTCTCAGTGGTTCGAACCCTGGCAAATCCGTCGCTAACATCTTCCGTCATCGGTCCTCCTCTAAGCGTGGTCATGAACTTCCACCCATGCTAAATGATAACAAAGTCTTCCTCACCGATGACACTGACAAGGCGGAGTTGTTTAGTGCTTTCTTTGCAAAACACCTTGCTACCGAGTCCAATCAGGTCCCTTTCTTTCGATCTCGACGTGGGTCAAGGTCAAGGCGCGCAGCACCATTTTGAAAAGATAAGTGAAAGTTATATTTTAGGATTCAATTTCTTAATCTCTTGCACAGTTTTTCGGTGTAGATCTGACAAAATTTTCTATTTTTTGTCATAAGTCATCTTCGCTTCCTGTCGTGTTTCTGGGATTTGTCATAAAGCAGAAATCAATTGTCGCAGTTTTTCACCCAACATAGCCTCAATTCTATCAAGTCTTACCTGCATATACAAATGGTTTTCCTCGTAAAAATATAGATTAACATTACATTTAAAACGATAAACCGTCTCCACTGACGGCTTTCATCGTCAGTTTATTGAGAATTATACTGTTATCTATTTTATCCTACATAGCCTCATTATCCAATTCAGATTTATTCATAGTTCTGTTTTGCCACCTACGAAATTGTCATTTGCCCGTTTTTTTCAAGTTTGCATTCTGGTATTGAGTAAAACTTGCTTAGTATAAATTGTGCTGTCTGGTCCACCAATATTGGCAGCTATCAGAAATCGTTTCATCATAAATAGCCTCATCCATATATCGTCGAATTTTCGGCAGTTAGCATCCATATAAATATTTGGACTTAAGTCTTGTATTGCGGTTTCGGCATGAAACCTCAGGCAACCCTTCGTCGAAATCTAAAGGAAACTAAACTCCATTTGAAACTCATTGTTCATATGAAAAAAATTGATCTAGGGGCGCTTGATGATTACAACAACTATATGTCTCGTTGCGGATCAATTTTTTCTGTTCTTGGTGCCCTTCTTGACGGAAAGTTGCCAACGCTTACGTCTCAGCAGTGTGAGAAGCTCATGCCCCTCATTAACCTGGTTGCGACTGAGACTGAAGACAGGCACAAACGAAGTTTCAACTTTATATTAAAAAACGTTCCCAAGAGTAGACAGCCAATTGATGTTGCCTTTCAATTCCTTTTTTCATGCGGCTTCAACTTTAGGGTCGCGGAAGCCAAAAGGCTTTCATCTAGGAGCAAGAATCCACCCATTCTTGTCAAACTCTTTTCATCGATAGAAGTGGATTTTATTTTCTCCCATTTGGAGCGATCAACTCAATATCTCAGGGCAAATAAACTTTTTATTAGTCGAGATCAAACTCCACTGCAACGTAAAGTTTCTCCCCCATTACCAAACGTAAAGCCACCCCCGAATTCTACTCAAATGCCTTTTACCTCTAAAGCAGTTTCTCCATCTGGTGTCGACCAAATCCCCCCACTATCTACAGCGGCCCCAGTTCCATCTAGCTCTTCGACTGATCACATTATCACAGAGATGGTTAAAACTAGCCTCTTTAAAACTCCCCCACGGAGCAAGGATTGTTCAAATGCGGCTCCCAAATTTACAAGGGAGCTTGATCTTAGCAGTAAAGATGAGCCAGTCCTTGAAGCACAACCGGCTCCCAGCACTCAGAATAGTGATTTAGTTAATAAACTTACATCGAATCCACCCCGTTCCCACGCCTGGCCACTCAGGTCTGACCTTGCAGTTAGGTCAAATAAGCTAGATGAGAGTTCAGGGAGGTCTTTACCTGTTCCTATCCTGAATTCTCAACTTAACGCCACAGTTGTGAAGCCCTCTTACACATCGGACTGCAAAATGCAAGTATATTGCATTGCTGATAAATTTTCCAATTCCATTGCTAGTCTGACACCCCAAATAATAAAGCCCTTTCCTGATGTTAACTGTTTCCTGAAACCATTACCTCCGCCACCTAACATAAACTACCCCTCATATTATGCTAACAATTCCCAAAATCCTATTTTCTTGTCTCCTATTTTTCCAACCCAACAAAATAGTTTTCCTCTTCCCGGGTCCTCCTCAAATGTTTTTCCACCCAATACTGCATCTCTAGCTAGTAATTACCCCATAATTTTTAGACCGCAGCAACTGTGTCCTCCACCAATTGCTTCGTTCCAACAGCTTAATTTTCCACCTCCGGCTCATCCTTTTTTATAAGTAGCAATGAGCGGAACCTACATATTAGGAATACGCTCAGTATTGTCTCTCTCAACGCAAGATCTGTCGTGCAAAAGATGGCACACCTAAGAAGTGTAGCTGTTGAGTTTGACACAGACGTATTGTGCATTACAGAATCTTGGGCCCACTCTCTAATTTCAGACTCGACACTTAATATAGATAGCCTCAGTTTATACCGACAGGATCGTGCCGACAGACGCGGCGGTGGATGCCTTCTTTACATAAGAGCATCACTTGCACAATCGCCTTATAACTTGAACATTTCCTCCTTCTCTGGAAATTTATGTTTTGCTTCGGTAATCCTTCCGCAAAATAGGAAAGCCTTAGTCGGATGTGTATATAATCCTCCTTGTTACTCTGGAAATGAAAGCCAACTTTGTGAACTCTTTGAAAAAATTGCAGAAACTTCTTTCGATATCAAGATAATCGTAGGCGATTTTAATTTGCCAGAAATTGACTGGCACACGCATACTTCTCCTCCTAAATTCCAGAAGCTGCTTGACACAATTTACTTTTCAAACCTGACTCAATTAGTTCACTCTCCGACCAGAAACGATAGTGTTTTAGACTTAATTTTTGCTAATGGCACATTTCCTTTATCTATGGATTTTTATCATTACCTCTTTGCAAGTGATCATGCATTAATCCATTGTCGCCTTCCAGTTGCCATTTCCGCAAAGCCAACAGTTCAACGTAGTATTTTTGACTTTGCTAATGTTAACAAGGAATTAGTAAATAACTTTACATGCACTCTTGATTGGCACAATATTTTTTCAAATAATGATCTAAATTTTTTCGACAATTTATAACAATGCGTAACAGAAGGTCTTCTTGACCTTATTCCTCGGAAGATGTTCAAATCGAGTGCTAATTCCACCGCTATCCCACACTTTCTTAAAAGCAGACTTAAATGTTACGGAAGCAGTTTAAAGATCCTTCTGTGAGCTCATTATCAGTTCATATAAGAATCGTTGAAATATTTGAATTAGCTTCGAAAATGAGGCTCGAGCGAGATAGGCGTAGAGAGTATTTAGCTATAAATGACGTGAATGCTTCTAAATCAGTTGCTCAGATCTTCCGTCAGAGATCATCTGCTAAGTCCCACCAAGTCATTCCGCCCTTGCTTAGTGCAAGTGATGCCTTCATTACAGAGGAGTCAGGCAAAGCAGAATTTTTAAATTCGTTCATTTCACCATTGAAACTGATCCGATCCCTTTAATTCCTTCGTTGTCTGATGCCTCTCTTAGCTTCATTAATTTTTCTCCTGAATGTACTCAAAAACTGATTAGCCATCTTCCTAACTCTCACTCAGTAGGTACGGACAATATCCCAAACTCCTTGATAAAACAGCTAAGAGATTTTCCTCCTCTGCTTAGCAAAATCTTTCCAGTATTTATCGTAAATGGCTTCTTCGCTGACTATTGGAAAACTTCTATTATTATTCCAGTATTTAAGTCTGGCTGCCGTTCTGACGTACAGAACTATCGAGGTGTCCATAAAACACCCTCTCTCGCCAAAATCTTTGAAAAAATTATCGCCGTAAAAATTACCGAATTTTGCATAACCAATCAAGTTATTAGCCCTTCCCAGCATGGCTTTTTACCAGATCGCTCTTGTAAAACATGTCATCTGTCGTTTCTCAATCTACTTACCTCTCTTCGTAATGATCACCTATCTGTTGTCGTAATTTATTTTGATCTTAGTAAAGCCTTTGATAAAGTGCCACATAAAAGACTCTTGATTAAATTGGAAGCTATGGGAATTCGCAGTCCACTAATAGACTTTCTCAGGTCATACCTGTCTAATCGTACACAAAAGGTTTTGGTGGGATCTTCACTTTCCAGTGAAAGCCCTATTGTAAGCGGTGTCCTACAAGGTACCGTTTGAGGTCCTCCTTTGTTCTTGCTTTACCTAAATGATATTTCAGCAGCAGTTAAACATTCTCAATCATTTATTTATGCCGATGATCTCAAATGTGCATATTCTTTCAATAAATCTACGAGCCTTCATTGCCTGGAGCAAATCCATGCTGACTTGCTTGCTCTCTCAGCTTGGAGCTCAAAATGGCTAATGGAATTCTCTCCGTCTAAATGTCGTTATATGTGTTTTGGACCTGATAGGCTACCCCAACCAGTGGTCTTTCAAGGCACACCTATGACTGAATGTACCACCATCAAGGATTTAGGTTTAAGCTACACTAGTAATCTTGATCTCTCGCCGCACGCTGACAGAATTACAGCCAAAGCTGCCCAGATTTGTGGCTTTATTTCTTACAATTTCTATCTTCCTTAAATTAAATGAAGGCTCTATCGTATGTTTGTACTTCCCATTCTCGAGTATTGTTGCCCATTCTTTGGTTTGATGAATGAAGCCAGTCGTTTAAAAATTGAAAATGTCCAAAGACGTTTTTCTAAAAAACTTTTAGATAGGGAACATCCCAATATCTCCTACTCAGATAGATGCCAGCTAATTAACCTAAAATTTTTATGGGTTCGAAGACTAGAAGCGGGCTTCTGTCTCCTCTTTCGCATTAATCATAGTTCTAATTTTCCTCGGATTTCAACACTTACCCCTAGTAGTCGCCCATACAGTCTTCGCAATTCGTCTCTAATTATACCTCCTCCAGCGTCCTCCACCTCTAAGCGCTCCCTTTTTTTCGCTTCCAGGTATACTTTCCTCTGGAATAACCTTCCAATAAATATAAGATCTTCAGAAAATCTACACACGTTTAAGAGAAGGTTACGCCTTTATCTGAATACTGACTCGATTAAACTTTTATTTTCCTCATCCTTCCCAAACAACATTTTCTATGACACTGACAAAGGGCCACCGGCAATTTAGCATGCCGCTATTAAATTTCCGTATCTGTTCACGTTTCCTTCCTTTATGAGTAGTCACTCTACCTAAGATCCCTCACCAGAAAGGTTTATTATTCCAATTTTTCAGTTCATGCATCGTGCCCTCACAGAATGCGCACCATCGATGCTCTTGGCGAAACCTTCTGCATTCGCCATATACTAGTAGTCTAGTCGCATCTCCCTTACCCCATCCTCGGTTGGACTCGGATGAATGTAACCGACCGCTTCTGGGTTCCTATCGCCTCGAGACTGATTTTCATGGTGCCCTCACAGAATGCGCTCCATCGACGCTCTTGGCGAAGCCTTCTATATTCGCCATATACTAGTAATCTGGTTGCATCTCCTTTGCCCTAACCTCGGATGGACTCTGATGAATGTAACCGACCGCATCTGGGTTCTTGTCGCCTCGAGACTGGTTGTCATCGTGCCCTTACAGAATGCGCTCCATCGGCGTTCTTGACAAAGCCTTCTATTTTCGCCATATACTAGTAGTCTGGTCGCATCTCCCTTCCCCCATGCTCGGATGGACTCGGTTGAATGTAACCGACCGCATCTGGGTTCCTATCAGCTCGAGACTGGTTTTCAATTTCGCCACTTATTTTTCTTATTCAGGGCGATACAGGCCAGTCCTGACCGACCCGCCTACGTACCATTCTATGAAATCCGTTACACAATGCCATATACAGCTGACATTTATTTCGGCCATGTTGATGTCAGACTATATTCCATTCTGTACCGCCACATGCAGGCCAGTCCTCCCTGCATTTTTCTGATGCTATTTTTAAGGTTTTTTTTTCTCCTGTTAAATTACTACAATTATTTTTAAATTTTGCTTTGGAGTTTTTTTTTCACCCCTCGTTTTTCATTTTGCGTAATGGACATCTAATCTCAAAAACTATGTATTGCTCTTTCTACAGATTTTGCCTACCTCGCATAAAATTCGCATGTAAATTTATTTTTACTTGCTTTGATGGGAACCCGACGGGTCTTTAATAAAAATAATTGAATTGAATTGAATTGAGATAAGACACTGAGTACAATTGATGTCTCCTCAGATCTCATTAAGAAACACATAAGCCGTTTGAAATACTCACACTGCTCAAGAACGGACGAGATTCCGAATTCGATTATTAAACAAGCGTCCGACCTTCCCATATTGCTCAGTCATTTATTCTTGGTTTATATTTCAAAAGGATTCTTTCCTGAAACATGGAAAACGCCAATTATCATTCCAGTTTTTTAGGTCAGGATCTCGGTCCGATGTTAATAATTATCGGGGCGTGCACAAAACGCCGTCTTTAGCAAAACTTCTTGGAAGGATTATTTTCAATGAAATTCTTGACTTCTGTCTAGCTAATCGGCTTCTGAGCTCTAGTCAGCATGGATTTGTACCTGAACGATCCTGCGAAACATGTCACTTGGCTTTTCTTAATCTAATCACTTCTCTTCGTAATGAGCGGCAGTCAGTGGTAGTTATTTACTTTGATCTTAGCAAAGCCTTTGACAAGGTGCCCCATAGACGTCTTTTAGTAAAATTGGAAGCTCTCGGCATCCGGCCGCCTCTACTCGACTTCATCAGATCCTATCTGTCCAACCGATATCAGAAAGTCATGGTCGGTAATAGCTACTCGACACCCCACTCAATCCTGAGTGGCGTAATTCAAGGAACGGTTCTGGGTCCGCTACTCTTCCTTCTGTACATCAATGATATTTCGACTGAACTCGGAAATTCGCAAACTTTTACTTATGCCGATGACCTCAAGTGTGTTTACTCATACTCTAAGGACACCGCAAATGTTTGTGTTGAAAAGATTAATGCCGATTTACTACGCTTAAGCAGATGGGGTTCGACATGGCAGATGGAGTTTTCATCATCTAAGTGTAGTTTTATGTCTTTTGGTCCTACCAAACTTACTGGTCCCATAATTTTTCAGAATAACCCACTCTCAGAATGCCTCACCATAAAGGACCTAGGTCTAAGTTATACAAATAAGCTTGCTTTATCACCTCATGCAGATATAATCTCTGCCAAAGCCGCGCAGATATGTGGGTTAGAAGACTCGAAGCTGGCCTTTGCTTCCTTTTTCGCATCAACTCTAGCTCCAGTCTTCCGCACATTGACACTCTCACTCCGAGAGATCGGTCTTATGCCACGCGCAACTCCTGCATGGTGATTCCGCCGCCTCTTTGTACTACATCTAAGCGCTCCCTCTTCTTTGCTTCCAAATATGCCTTCCTTTGGAATAATCTTCCGCCTGAAATTAGATTATCGCCTAAGTTACTAGTATTCAAGTCGAAATTGCGCAAACATCTTACACCGGAAAGCATAAAGGCACTGTTAACGGTCTCATTCCCGAACACTCAGATTCTTGACTTTGAGAAGGGTCCTCCTGGGATTTAGTGGTAGATCAAGTGGTAACTCTTAATTATATCATTAGAAACCCCTGTTTTGAATTGGTTTCTAAATCCATTGCTATCCTTCCCCCCATAGCGATAATTTTCGCGGTTTTTGATGTCATCTCCCGCATTCCGACCTCATGCGGTATGTCGACGCTCACGGCGGAACCCTCAGTATTCACTGTGTACTAGTAGTTCGGTCGTAACTCCCTTCCTCACTGCTCGACTGAGCTCGAAGCGTGCTGTGGCCGATCGCATCTGGGTTCCTCTCTTCTGGCCTCTTTGACGCGGCGTACCAATCAGGCCCAGACGATCTCAATTGTGAATCCCGTATACAATGCCATTTGCAAGCCAGTCCTGTCTGACCCACATTCGTACCCATCAAGGCTGGCATTTATTGCTACCCTGACGATGACCGACAACATTCCGTTATATACCGCCACCTACAGGCCAGTCCTGTTCGCTTTTTTCCGTCATTATTTTTATTGAGGGGTTTTTTTCTCTCCTGTAAAATTAATCCAATCATTTTTAACTTTTTGTAAGGAGTTTTTTTTCACACCTCAATCATCATGTTTCTCAATGGACTCCTAATTCAGAAACTATGACCTGCATTTTGTAAAGATTCGGCCTACCTCGTCTAAAACTCGCACGTAAATTTATTTTAACTTGCTTTGATGGGACCCCGACGGGTCTTTAATAAAAATTATCTATCTAACCACCGTTCACGAGCTTCTCTTCGCCGACGACTGCGCCCTGAACACCACCTCGGAAGATGAGATGCGACGGAGCACTAACCTCTTCTCTGTCGCCTGCAAGAACTTTGTGTTGGTCATCAACACGCAGAAGACGGTGGTGATGCACCAACTGCCACCAAAATCAGCCACTCCCCCCAACGCGCCGCAAATCAACGTGAACGGAACCCAACTGCAAGTGGTGGGGAACTTCCCGTACCTGGGCTGTACCCCATCCCGCAACACCAAGATCGATGACGAGGTCGCTAACAGGATCTCGAAAGCCAGTCATGCCTTCGGTCGCCTCCAAAGCACAGTTTGGAATCCTCATGGTCTCCAACTGAGCACGATGAGGAAGATGTACAATGCCGTCATCCTCCAGACGCTGCTGTACGGAGCAGAGACATGGACGGTGTACCCGAGACAGGGGCGCCGACTGAACCACTTCCACCTCATTTGTCTCCGTCGAATCCTGAGGCTGAACTGGCAGGATCGTATCCCCGACACTGATGCACTCAAACGGACGGGAATCCTCTGCATCTACGCCATGCTGCGACAAATTCAGCTGTGCTGGAGCGGCCACCTGGTGCGCATGGACGACGAGAGGCTACCCAAATGACTTTTATACGACGACGTCGCGACGGGTCCTCGCTGCCAAGGAGGCCAAATTCGCCGTTACTAGGATACCCTGAAGTTCTCCCTGAAGCGTCTACAAATCAACCCGACCAACTGGGAAGAGCTCGCTCGCGATCGTCCGACATGAAAGAGAACAGTGAAGACGGGCGCTGCTATCTACGAAACCAACCGCATCGCCGCCGCCAAAGTGAAACGCGAAGCCCGCAAATCACAATCTCGCCCAGTACGCAACGCCGCTGCACAACCGCTCCCTACGTGTCCTCGATGTCAACGGACATTCCGGACACGAATCGGACTTGTTGGACATCTTCGGATCAACTGCACCTCTCGAACTGCTCCAGCCATCCTCGCCCGCCTCTTCCTCGTCCTCTCTGCCGCCAATTCTTCTGATCCTCCACTTCCATCCTCTTCCTCCTCCTCCTCCTCCACCACCACCACCACCACTGCCCCAACGGCGGCCGCTCAGGCCACCGTCTCGCACATCACCAACCCCGACACAACAACCGACACCACCCCCACCTACCCCGACTCCAGCGATGAGGATCAGGACTACACCTGCCCTCACTGCGACCGCAACTTCATCTCACACATCGGCTTGGTCGGTCACTTGCGAATCAATCACACAGAGACTGGCGGACCAGTGCCTGGAGCACCAACCTATACCCACCAAGCTCGACTCAACTGCCCACACTGCCCTCACACCTTCAGGCATCGCATGGGCCTACTCGACCACATGCGCATCCACGACGACCTGCGGTAGACAACCGCCGGTTACACCACACATCCACACACACCCTACCCTCCTCTACCATCATCACCATCATTACCAAGAACGCTGCCGGCTTACGGGCCTTGATCGTTTATGCTTCCGTAGATAACAAAAGAGACTATTTTTGCTATTTAAGCTTCTTTATATTCGAACCTTTACCCCACTTACTACATTAAGGCCGCATGTTCACCCCCCGACGTAACTGTCACCGTGAGGTCTTTTTATTTCTTCCTCTGGCACGTACTGTTAAATATCGTCGGTTCTTTTCTGTAAATGCAATTGCTATGTGGAATAAACTACCCAGCAATGTAAAACCTCCGCACAGTTATCGTTTATTAAAGAGAACTATTACCTGATTTTCGCATTCAGAAAATGTCCCAAAAATTCGGCGTGCTGAACCCACTAATCGACTTTGCCGTAGCAATGGAGTTTGAGGTCTCTGATATCAAACTCCGGTCTCGGCAGGGGCGATTTCTTGAGTCAACAGCGGCAGTATTTCTTCGGCGCGTCTGCCAGAACGAACTCCAACTTCATGAAAATAAGTAGCGACTGATAATATCTGATACAGTGCAACCCCTCCCTTCTTGCCTGTCGGCAGTAGGTGGTCAGAGTATTTTTCCTCCTGAACACTCCAAACCGTCATCATCTTTATTTTTACTCCTTTTTGACTGCTTTTTTCACTGCTGGCCGAATTTGTGTTTAACACTTCCCTGACAATGCCTACAAACTGGTATTAAATAATAATAATAATGATATTATTATTATTATTATTATTATTATTATTATTATTATTATTATTATTATTATTAATCATGCTTCCGAGGCGACATCAGATGTCCTTACGATTATTTTGTGGGCCGACAATGAACTTATGGGCGGATCCGTGTGATGCTCTCGTAAACGTTAAACTATGTTTTTACGGAAGCTTGGGACGGTGTAATAGGCAGAGTTTGATCTTAACACGTTTGGTGATCGATAATCGAGAAGGCCCTCTTTTGGACAGCAACAAATCGTGAAAAAAGTTAGAATCATTATTTAAGCTACACTGCTTGAGAAGTTATTTGCTAAATCCTGGGAATGTCCAAAATTTTTCAACCAGTTTTGCGATTTTTAGAATTGTCATTTCTCAGCAGATTTTATCGAAATATAATTCCTAGACCCAGTTTAGGAGTCAATTGTTTAAGCGTCTTAATTCTTTCTGGAACTATGGTCATCTGAAAATGTTATGTCGGTGCATGCAGATAGCTGCTCACACTGCTATGGATTTTTGATCCGATTATGCTGTCGGCGTAACAGGAGCATATAATACCTCTCTGTGTCGCAGCTATCAGTAGTCTGGTTTTACTGCTGAAAAGGAGTGCCTTCTTTGCTTGTGCTATCAATCACTTTGTTGCAATTCAGTTCATATATACACTTGTTATGCTCAGACTTCTTTTTTGGCTATTCATCTTAGACTGGCATGTTATATATTGTTTTACATAGTTAGCCTTTGGGCCATTTCATTCGACTAATTATTTTTGTCCCTGTCGTAGTGTTTTGATTAAATTCATTTTGTTCTTACACAAGGTCCATTGTGAAAAACTCGATAACAAATAAATCATTGTTAACTGCCATTGCACTTTATCATATCTGCTCTTTTATGCCGACGGCTTTAATTCCTAGACTAATTATGGAGTCTTCCGGTAATCTGAAAACTTGAAAATCGAGTGGCTTTGACCGATGTGTTTAACAGCCCGCTCTTACACAGTCAGATTTCAGCGCTGTTTTTCCTTCAAGCGTTCGACATTTAGGCACTTTTATTTGCCCACGGATTATCCTTAAGTCTCATGTTGCATTATTTCCCAGTTTTCTGCTGAATTATGGATTCCTTTGCATCCGTTGACAGACTGCAGGGGTCTGACAAGAACGAAACTGGAGGTCTTATTAATCCCACGACGCCCACCGATACATTTAAGAAGCCACAGGGTTCCTTATTCGGCCTTGACAAATTGGCCGAAAGAAAAAGAGCGGAGGCCTCGAATCAGAGTCTTAGAAATTCCGACAGCAGTGCTATACACACGTCTGCGTATAAAAACAGGTAAGCGTCCCTTTGTGCTTTTGATCGCTCTAGGAATTACCGCGAACCTCGTGTTGAAACTCCTTCATACGGTGGTGGCGTCAGCAAAGAGTATATAGATTCTCAGAGCTACAAGAAGAGTAGAGAACAGGCTGAAAAATTCAAGGCTGGTCTGGCATACAAAACCGGTCAACCATTCAAACACAGCTCTAGAGGTATTTGCTTGTTCTGTGTAAATACTGTCTATGTTTTCCATTTAAATTTTATTCAAACGTGACTGCGGTATTGTATAAATCACGAGTCTTGAGCGTCAGTTTTTTCCCACGTAGCTTGGGTTGTATATAATAGTAACAGTCTTTCCCAACTATTGTGTACTGCAGCGCATCTTCCTTATTAGGTATCATTTATTCAGCAGTTTCGGAAAAAACATTAGTCCCCTCTGTGAGTGATTTCTGCCGTCAAATGGGTGCGAATTTTACTTGTAGTCCTTGATGTGTTTTGGGCCCACCTTCACTGAAATCTACATTCTGATGTACTAGTTTTAATCTTGAAGTATTTCCAAGTTAATCCACCACGCCTTTGCATCAACTTCTTTTAATCGAAGTAACTCGAAATGTGTCTTCTGGTCTCTAGTTATTAAAGTCTCTGTTGGGGATTTTTCGCTCATTTCCTGTATTATTTCACTGATTAACTTTCAAAATCAGCTTGCGTCGGCAACGCCGAGTCAAGTTTATTCACCGGCGTCTTTGATGGTCGATGATGTGCACGGTTTTTATCTGATGTATATACGTATAGGTCGTGTTTATATCAACCCTGTCCAGGCTAAAAAAAAAACGGGGGGTAGCATGGTTCAATAGCCCTGGATTTTAGTCTGCTCTCGTTAGTGCATAACGCATGATTTCAGATTGAATAAAGAGCCTGGAAATGTTTACACTGCAATTAACAGACTAACAGAAGGCGGGTCTTACCACAGTTGGTCATAAACTGTATTGCCATGAATTATTGGTCTGATTCCAGCAATCGTGCCTCAACCTTGTGTTGAGTTCACCTTTACAATTTCAATATCCCAAAGCAGATGCCAATTCCTGTGAAGTCTGACCATTATCATATGAAGACGGATCAAAGTAATGGTCCGTTCAATTTTCTGGTATTTGTACTGATAGTAAACCTTACCGGGCAGTGGAGGCATGATTAATGTCTTACCTCAGTTACAGATTGTGGTCCGTGTTAAAGATGCCCAGATCTAATAGCCACGCTACAAAGTCGACCGTATTGTCGAAGCTTCGTCTTAACATGGGTCTGAGCTTAATTGGGTAGTGGCCCCTCTATTAGTAACTCTTCCTAATACGACGTGGCTTTGAGCTCACTGTCATTCGTGTGTTTTGTGGTATAATCCATGTGCCACATGTCTGGAAAGTTACTTTTTTGGCCTCGACTCTCGCGCTAATACATCTAAATCGTTCTGGTGATTAGACAAACCTATTGCACGATTTCCGGTTGATTGTTTTGATCCTGGCCCCTGGGATTCAGCGGGCTAAAGTTGTTCCGACTCTTCACTTTTTGAGATATTCTCTTACACACATCTGTGTGTTTTGCATCTAGAGCGACGCACTGAGACAGACGACGACCGTCGTAGAAAGTACCCAGACATCGCCGAACGCGAGAGTGCCCGGAAAAGACGTGAAAAAGAATGGGAAGCTGAGACTCCTGGTCGAAACGCTCGTAGCTACCGAGGTGACAGTCGTACTGATCGCGACCGCAGCTCCTCATCATCCGCCAGATTTGCCACCCCAAGCCATTTGCGACCACAAGACTCAGCGGCCT
>CACRXP010001136.1:17096-72248 GCA_902702965.1 Spirometra erinaceieuropaei | reverse complement strand
TTTTGCGGACAAGATGGGCGATCAGAAGGCGGAGGCTGTGAGCGACTTCGCTAAACAAAAAAGCATTCGAGAGCAGCGACAGTTTCTGCCCATTTTTGGGGTTCGATCAGCCCTGATGCGTCTGATTAAGGAACACCAGGTATGCGGCTTAAGTCAAAACCGTGTTTGATTTTCCCGTTCCTCCCTTTGTCCATGACCGTTTGCTTTCTCCATCTAGATTGTCGTGATTGTCGGTGAGACGGGAAGCGGAAAGACGACGCAGCTGACACAATATCTTCACGAGGACGGCTATACTACTTACGGCATGGTGGGTTGCACCCAACCGCGACGCGTAGCGGCCATGTCAGTCGCCCGACGCGTGGCTGATGAGATGAACGTGCCTTTGGGAGACGAAGTGGGCTACGCCATTCGTTTTGAGGACTGCACAAATTCCAAGACACTGATTAAGTATATGACCGATGGTATACTTCTGCGTGAATCGCTGCGTGAGAGCGACCTCGATCCCTACTCGGCAATCATCATGGATGAGGCGCATGAGCGCTCGCTGAACACCGATGTCCTCTTTGGTCTTCTTCGCGAGGTCTGCATTTCCTCTAGAATTTCAGGCCTGCCTCTCCTTAGTTTACATGAAGTATATTTTTGAGGACTTAAAGCCACGCACCTTTTGAGTTAGCTAATAGCATAAGTTAGTTGCCGTTCTTGCTGTCAGCAGGAAGGTCAACTGTCCTTTCCTTGATTATACATTTCGATTTAATCAGCTACTCCCATCATAGTGATTTCACAAAGTCCATCTTAGTTTTCAGTCACCAAAGTACTCACAGTAGTTGCACCTGTGGAATAAGTACCGACGTAGTCAAGGGAGACTTAGATGATCAGTTCTGGTTTCTTAGCTGTCGTCGCTCAGCGACACCAACCGCCATACTGCATCTTGGTGAATAATATTCCTGATCGCAACCGACGGGATAAGAGCCCCTGACTTGGTGTAGAGCCGTGCGCTGGGTTATCCCCATAAGTTCGGACGCATTTCAGTTATTCAAGATTTTAGCATGTTGTTATTTGTTCAAAGTTTTCATGTTATGCGTCGTTTTGTTCCTCTTGCCAAGCATTTGCAGAATTCGTTTATAATTTTCCATTTAAACTTCGATTATCTACATCCACAAGGAAATGAGGTGTTAAGCTGGCAAAAAATGAATATTTCGGACATCTTTTATTAGTTTTACAGAGGAGGGAAAAAAATTGAGGCCGTCAAAAACATTTGTGCGATTTACGGAGAAGGTTCTTTTGCTAAAAGAACAGCCCTTAATTGGTTTGCCCATTTCAAAGAAAGCGATTTCGGTACGACGGACTCCCTGCGCTCCGGGCGAAAGTTCTTCTTTCATGAGAATCGTCCCAATGCTTCGGTCCATGCAGATCGCCGTCAAACAATTCAAGAACTGACCCAAGAGATGAGGCTTGACAAATTAACAATAGCTCGGCGTCTGCGATCGATGGGGGAGATCTATAAGCTTGGTTCTTGGGTTCTGCACGCTTTGCGCGCCAGTAGCGGCCCGGAATCGCGTCACCCATTAACAGCGTAAACCACTTTTGGGGCCTATTAGTACTTGCGAAGAAAAGTGGTGCTTATAAGTTAATATGTAACAAAGGAGAGAATGGTTGGGCCCCAATAAGCGAGCAACACCTCGAAGCGAAGCCGATCCTCATCCTCGCAAGAGGATGCTGTGTCCGATGAGATATGGAGGGAGTTACTTGTTATAAATTGTCTGAAAGAAAGCATCTTATTCATGCAGAGCTTTAAAGTCAACAGCTTTGCCGTCTAGCCAAAGCAATACTACAAAAACGCCCAAATCTTCGAATTAGTGTCATTCTGCAGCATGATAGCACCCGGCCTCGATAACAATCTGACCAAAGTATCCTTCAATAACGACGCGGATCTTCAAAATTGGATCAATGACTTCTTTGAGTCAAAACCCACGATTACTACGGGCGGCGATTGGAAACGTTGGGAGGAGGTTATGGACAACGAAGGGGAATACATAATGGATTAATTATGTGACTGATACATAAAGTCTGATAAAATTTTCAATAATTGAAAAACGCACGAACTTATATATCAACCCAATAATTAGCACCACGGTGGCCATAATTGAGATCGTTGCCTCATATTTTCGAAAAAGGCTGAGGTATGGCTGGATGACGACGGATAGCGAACCAATATGGTCATCTCAGTCTCATTTGTCTTCGTCGATATTTACTCTGCATTATTACTGATTGCTGTGCGGTCGACTGAGAAAACTCTAGATTTGATTCTAAGGCACAAGTGTTAGCCATGTTGTGTACTCCAACAAAATAGGGGGACGACCCTTTCGCACAAATAATCAGAGTTTTTATCGCCATTTTCGTTTTCTGACTCCTAGTTTTTTAAATAAACCTCAGCTCAACTGGGTCTGCTGAGATTGTCTACCTAAACCTTTCTAATCCTTTCACACGCAGATCGTTAGCCGCCGTAACGACCTAAAACTGATAATTACTTCGGCCACAATGGACGCTGAAAAGTTTTCACAATTTTTCGGCGACTGTCCAACCTTCCATATACCCGGACGTACCTTTCCTGTCGATATTCAGTTCAGCAAGGCCCCCGTCATGGACTACGTAGATGCTGCTGTCAAGCAGTCAATCCAGGTGCATCTGGGTGCTCCGGAAGGTCAGTTTTCCATACAGTGCCAAGTCTCACCTTCTAGTTCTTGTTAACTTTGATGTTACAGCCTGTCCAATGAGCCATTTTTAGGTGTTCATGTCATTGGAATTTGGGGACTGTGGCCATTTGTTAAACAGTGTCATCTATTTTAAATGTCAGTTTTTACAAGTTATCTGAAGGCTATTGTGTTCCCTCTCATGGTTTTGGTGTGCCATTTGTTATTCTGTTTTACGAAATTAATCTTAAGAAGTCCTATCGCGCAAAGTTTCACCCTGATCAACACCTACAATTGAACGATTTTACTCGTTGCTACCGCCTTAGGAGTTCATGCGTCATTGTACAAGGTAACGTAATCCATTTGACCTCTACTAAAGATATTAAATCATTTAGGCGTCTCTAGTTCCTACCAGTTAACTAAGGACAACTGCAAGTATACGAAGTATGCTGGCGTTTCGAACAGGAGTCGTGCGGCAAAACACACGTTACATTGCCGTATTGCCATACCAGCACATTTTCCCACTGCAACAAGGATGATAGTAGTGATGGTTGTGGGGGAAGGGAAGGAAATGGATGGATAGGAGGAGACAGCAACGGTAGTGGCTGTGATTATTCGAAGTATAGTCACATACGCTGACTACACCTTAGTCAACTCGCGGTTTTGTAGCTGAGCTCATGATAGCAAACCCACACAAGGCAGCGTGACCGGCAACCCGCACTCCTCGGACCATGTTTCCATTCTAACCTGTCTGAAGACAGTCCTTCCCGTTGTAACTACAATATTCCGTTCTGAAGGCTTAAATGTTGTGACGCCTCCGCACTCTAACACTGGAAATCGGTCTCGCTCTGCAGACACAATTGAGTGGGGAAGCCACAGCAAGTGGTCATAACTGAAGTTATCAATCAAGGAGCAGGTTAGACCGTTCTCGAATTCACAACGCCGCCGCAATAAGAGGACCATTGCAGCCTTAAAAGTTGTTGACACGGTGAGAATTCACTCATCCAACGAATTAGTGCTTGTCCCACCCTTTTACATTGAGTGGCCATTCTCGCGACGTTGATGCTGCCTTTAACATTGAAAACTCGGTCAACAGGAATCGGTCCCTCGAGCATTTTGAGTGCTCTCTTAATTCGGTATGCAGCTCACTAAATCGTCTCAATAGTACAGCTTCGTCCATCAAGCCTATGCGGTCGCGTATGCTCATTTTCATCATCTTAGACGCGACTACATAACAACGGGGCGCCCGTATACGACGAAATCCGCGATAAAGTCAGCAAGTCTCGGGCCGATACTGGCGCCCTGGCTCCATAATATGGTGGAGCAAGCGTAGGCACAGTTGTGTCTGCCTTCAAGAGGGGAGGTAAGGCAACGCACACGAATGACCGCGGAGTAGGCCACATCACAATTATTACCATCTCCCCAGGCGGTTTTAGTATGTGCTTAAGCCAGCGACGAGGCCCAGCCAGGCCGGCTTCCCGGTTGAATTTATGTGTTGCAAGCTAATGCTCACGCCATGTCGCATTCGCAAATTCGGTCATGACTATCCTCAGCTGGCGGCTGTGTCTTATTGACGTTGCCGCAGCGTTCGATGTCGTTCATCCTGACTCCCTATAGTGGATAATGAGACAAGACAGTATAGCAAAAGTAAGAGATCCGGGTCGGTAATCTGAGGAGAATGAATTGCTCACCGGATCGGGGGACTTTTCTGGCTGACGTTTCGAAGAGCTGGGGCTGCTCTCCATTGTCACCGTGACGAAGACAAGACAATCACACGGAGCCTAAGAATGTCGAGCAAACACGGCCTGTCGACCACTTCACCCGAAAGGGGAAAGCAAACGCAACCAACCCCAAGTGAGGTGACGACACGTATTACAGGAGGCCACCAACATTCACAGGCGACGGCCAGTAGGCCGAGGCAGAGAAGGAAGAAAAAAAAATCGATCAGCCCAGGGCCAACTAATGCGGCAGTCTATTCAAAAATGCTGTTCGATTTTTTCACTTGACGCTTTGACAATGGAGAGCAGCCCCAGCTCTTCGAAACGTCAGCCAGAAAAGTCCCCCGATCCGGTGAGCAATTCATTCTCCTCACAAGACAGTATGCCAATAATCGCTCCGCTTAAAGCCGCCTAGCGCACCATCATTTTCCGAGTTTTGCTCCACGATAATCGCTCCCAACAGCCTGATTCTCGGTCTAACGTTCGATAAACTTAGACCCGTCGCCCGTCTAATTTAACCACTACACTGAAGGGTCCTGTGATATGCAAATTGCCACATAAAATGGCGTGTAGCGTTCGTCTATTTGATCAGTCCCCTTGTACTGTTGTGAATGCCTCTTCTTGGACGTTGACCACATGTGAATACTGAAGGTGGCTTACCACCGAGGACAGTCTAAGCAAATTAAACCGACTTCTAGAGTGACATCGTCTGCGCTCACTGCAATAATATCGCAGGCTATCTATGACGGCACGGAGGCAATAAATAAGGTGATTGGACGCGTTCTTCACCCGTTCTATGAATCCAGTGTTGCTGCCTCCGTTCCGACGCTGTTGTCCACCTGAAGATGTCGAAGAGGTCTAGTCGAAGTCTGGCTCAACACGTTCGGTCAGGACATGAAAGTGATTCGCCGACCTTCGGTATTTCGTGGGCGTTGATGGAGGGGAGAGCGAATAAAGCTGTTCTGGTCTACTGTCGCTGTTCGTCGCTTGTTGAAAAGTACTATCTTCAGCTTAATTTGAACTAGCTAGACTAGGCCCCTCCGCAATCCTAACCATTGCGAGTATGCAAGTCCTCACAAAGCAGTCATCGAATTTTCTCTCTTCTCATAAGTCTGGTGTGCACTGGACTACCCCGTCGGCTGAAACGCCACCGCTTTTTGTTCGGTCATCTGTACACTGGTCTGAGGAGACCTTCATGTCTTGCTCTACTAAGTTTATTTTTTATCCATAACCTGACCACATATCTTTTTGTCTTGTTTTCAACAGGCGACATTCTCATATTCATGACTGGACAAGAAGACATCGAAGTGACTTGCGAACTGATTGCAGGTGAGTCCTCTTCCGGTTTTTTTACCCAAAATATTTCAAACGTCTAGATTATACTAAAGCCAACATTATTTATATGTGCACCCTCATCATCCAGTCCCGTCACGTTAACTTTTATACAGAACGGCTCGGCAACTTGGAGGAAGCCCCACCACTTTCCGTCCTCCCAATCTACTCCCAATTGCCCAGTGACCTCCAGGCCAAAATATTTCAGAAGGCTGAAAATGGCATCCGAAAGTGTGTTGTTGCGACAAACATTGCTGAAACCTCACTTACCGGTAAGAGGAGCCTTTAGAACGTGCCATTTTAAATACCGTATATTTGTTGACTTTTGTACGGAGTGCTGTGTCCGAGGGCCCACATTGCGACTATACGGTCACATCCGGCTCATCACTGTGGTTGATGAAGGTGTGGTCCAATGAACACAATTTAGAGTAGATCTCATGTTACTGGCGGTAGGCGCAATGGCGATAATGCTTTTTATGACGTATAGAGTGTCCCCGCTGGTGTTGCCATCGGCAGCAATAGTAGTAGTAGTAGTATGCTGTTAGATGATGAAGGGTTTGGTCTTTTAGCCACTTCATTGTGTCCGCAGATGTTCAACGAAAGCGGCCCGTGCTCAGAATGTCCGTTATCAGCCTGGCGACGATGAGGCATTGGGTGTTGGCGTCATTGATCCAAAGCACTTAATCCTTGCGAGTCTATGTGCTTTCGCAGCGCCTATTCGGTTGGCTTCGAAGGTGTTGGCTCCAGTCTTGAGGGTGCTGCACCATCTTGAACGACGTCTTCCCAAGTGCCCGAGTTGATTTGCTGGTGCCTGATAGATGTTTCTTAGGTGTCCTTTTAACGACGCTTTAATCTGCCCTGCCTACCGGCATCAGTAGCGATGCCGCCAAAGAATATCGGCTTTGATAGGCGTTCATCTTCCATTCTTATGCTATGGTAACTCCATCGCAGTTGTCTGCCTCAGCATGGCGTAGATACTAAGGACGCCTTGGTCAGGCTATCGGGTGTGACACGGACAATCGAGGTCATCATTGGGGTTCACTTGAGGAGGTCGTTTGGTGGCTTTTTTGCAAATTGTCGACTGATAATTGAAGACACCCTAGAAGTGCGCGGCCAAGTGCTCCATGATCTGTGACCTCCCCGTTCGAAGTATTTATGCATCAGGGCGCAGCAGTGACACAGTCAGTAGGGAAGAGTGGCAGCCTCTGGTGTGGCACGGGGACAGGAGTAGGGGTGATTGTTGTTCCTTTTACTGTTTCAACTGCATTTTTTTGCCCACAGACCACGGTCAGCTTGTCGACGGCGTGTTTCATCAGCGATTTTTAGAGCACCTTTTCTAGTCCCTGTCCCGCGATGGGGTAATCAGTACCACTCCTAAATAAGGCTGCCTGCTCATTTCAGGCGGCTGCCGAGCTCCCCTATGGGCTGCGACTTTTGTTTAGTGGAAAAACTATCCGAGTTGGCTTGGATCGCCTACGGAATCGTATGTCGCCCTCTGAGTAGGCATCTCTTTGTGGGGGGGGGGGAGGAGGAGGGTGATTAGTCCAGGAACTTCCAGGTGGGAAGACACGCACGCGCCGAGAACTTTCATTTAGTCTAGCTTACCGATCAAGTACGGTTACCAGAGTATGGCGTTGTGCTGAGCACGGCCTTGTGGAGTCACAAATGAGACCTGGGTGTCGGGATGGGGCGAAACAAAAGTATCCGCCAAGGTCCATCGATACGTTTGGCAGGAGTCGTCAGTGTACTGTTTATCAGAGCTTGCTACCACCATGACCGTGCCCACGTTAATAGACCTAGGCGGTACGTTAAAACTGCCGACAGTGTGTCATCAGTAGGGTATCTTCGTCTGTGCAAACCTCTTCAGTGTCCGTTCACCCTCATCGACAAATCTGGAGTGACTGCACGGCTGCAGCGTGGCTCTGCACCCGCAGCACTTCGTACGCAGCTGTAATAATAAGTACAAATACACTGTACACTGCATTTTCCCACACGTGTTGGTAAACCGAGTGGATACTTCTTCTTCGCCTCGCTCTGGCACAGTTTTAATCTGCAGTTCCACGAAGTCGTGTTCAGCAAGCCGGTAATCGTGCTCTACCGGCGGGTTAAACCAGACCACGATGTCCTGTGTGTGTGTGTCTCCACACTTACGGCTGTCCCATCTCCCCAGCCTCAAACGAAAGTTTTTGCGGATTGGACGATATGTGACCCCGTATTTTCACTGCAATAATGTCGCAACCCTCAATGGAGTTCGGTACTTGCCCGGGATGCTTACGCAGCTCTATTTAGAAATGTACTGCTTACACCTTCACGGTGCAGGAATCTAAAAAATTTGACTTAATGGATCGCTGACAAAACGTTTCGTCGACAGGTTGGGCATGGCTTGGGTACACAAAATATGCAGTCGAGACAGTGTACGAAACGAAAACCATCCCTGTCCCCATCTCCGCGCCTCCTCACAGGCCTCTAGGCGGTGGTTCGTAGACATTCAGCATTCGTTCGTCCTTACTAGAGAAGAGAACGAATCAAGTTATTCCGGTTGGTTACCACTGTTCGTCGCGTGTTGAGAAGTACTATCCACGGCATCATTTGAGCTAGCTAGCTCAGGCATAATTAGAGCCGTTTGAAATACAGGCGAAGTCGTTTTCTTACCTTATTTCACTCTTGTCAAACGCATGTTTACCTGGTCCCACTGCTGCTTTTGACAACTCAGGATTGCGTATTCATGCTCATTTACTTATGTAGGCTGTCTTACCGTTTAGATCCTGTCAGCTACCAATCTCATGAAACGTTAGCCGAAATTCCGAAATGTGTCTTTGATTAGCAAGGATTACTTAAGTGGGGTTGTGATACTGATTATCGGGCTGCATAATCCCAAGATATTTCAGTCACGCCAGCATGCCGGCTTTTGAGGGCACTTATTTCCGGTCGATTGTAAGATCCGCAATCAGTAAAAGTGGCTTCTCACTGATTTTTGATGCTTTTATAAATTCAAATACATTTTGTAGAAAACATGCATCAACACCCTCTCTTGTACCCGTTTGACAACAAATCATATTTTCAAATGTTATACTCAAAGAAAGGACATTTTTCGGTTTTAAGGAGCTTGGTAGTTATGCAACCTTTTTAATTTCACGAAATACCCACTCATATAACATCGAACCCGCTCTTTTACCAATGCTCCTTATGGAGTATATGGCATAAACCACATCCGAGTGGAAACATGCCCACAACTTAAGCGTTATTTTTTACGGATAACAGTTGTACAATCGCCAAAAATGAAACGCATTCAAAAGCCAGTATGCTGGCATTACTGAAATATCTTAAAATTAGGCTACACAATGATCAATATTACAACCCTTTTTAAATAATCCCTCCTAATTAGAGTTGCGAACATTCCCATGGCAGTACTCTGAAGACCAGTTGACGAGCATACGTGTGCTTTCGATGATTTCTCATCGGGCACAAGTAAAACACTTAAGCGGCAAAAGAAATCGATTACAGTTCGTCGTTTCATACAAGTGGGGTGTGGGAACAGGAAAGGGAGGGTAGAAATAAGTCAGTGAGTTGGGAAGAAGTGAGGGTAAGGAGGATGGGGAGGGGAGGGCGCAGAAGGGTGCATGCAGTTAACCGACGTTTGGCAATGGGAGGCCATTCAAAAGCCGGTATGCTGGCATTACTGAAATATCTTAAAATTAGGCTGCACAATGATCAATATTACAATCCCATTTAAATAATCCTTCCTAATTGGAGTTGCGAACATTCCCATGGCAATACTCTAAAGGGGGAGCTTGTCTTAGATTCTTCTGTGCACACAGGTCAAAAGGTCTGAAAGCGTATGCAATGTCAGTATCAGCAAACCATTGCTCTCGCCGCCTGGTATGCGCTGGCAGTTCCTTGACACCTGGTTCTCTGCCGGTAGATGCGCCTGCGCTCCCACTGGGTATACAGTTCATGGGTATGGTTGCCCAGTCATCCTCGTCCTTCCGACCCCTTTTGGCGGTGTTGTTGGTGAAAAAGCCTGGTCAAGTATATGTTGTTTACCAGGGGGTGTGGCAGCACGCCCAAGTGCGGGTCCGGCCGCGCCAGCCACCTGCGCCCTCCCTGTCTCTGGTCTTGGCACCGAGTCCAGGTGGGGAGTGGGGAGTGCGGTAGATGCTGCGCAAGTCTACTATTACTGTAAACTAATTCACGCTCAAGTCACTGTGCCTGCTGCACCTTGCTGTGTAGCACACTGTGGACATCGTCGGAATCGACGGTCAAACTGTCGTGTGCACACATGGCCGGATTTCGTAGGCAGAATGTTATTACCGACAAAGACAACAAAACTGGAATGGCCATTTCTGGCTTATTAACCGTCGTCACCCGGTCGTACCCAACCCCGAAATGTGGAACACCTGGGGCCAGAAATAGCCAATCCAGTCTCCCTTATCTTTTTCAGTAATAAAATTCTGCCTGTATCGTGCGCCGTTGTGCGACTACTGGTTGAGCTCGAGAGAGAACCCGTAAGGCACAACGGGACGAGTGAGTTCCGTAAAAACGATCGGTGAGCGTCCCTCTACCACCGGCTTTTGTAGCCTGACGACAGTTTCCTCTGCTGTTGCTAGCAGACGCTGATCCAGCGGCCCAGGGTAGTTCGGTGGGACATTGTAAATCACGCGGGAGGCTGCGTTGGGGTCCACTTGATGCCCGGAATCGACAATGTGTGCGAGAATGGCACTGTTTATATTCTAGTTTCGCCTTTTCTCGGGGAGGTGTTCCCATATTCTTTTGAGTGGGCGACTACTTGTGCGACCAATATAACCTGCTCCACAGAAGCAAGTAAAGGAGTAAATGCACATGGGAGTGGTCTGAGCTAGCAACCTATCCTTACCTTCTTGTAAAACGGGTTTTGTCGAGAATAATACCCAAATTCTTGCCGCTGGGGAGTTTCGCGAAGCAGCCTTGTCCAGGCGTCTTCTCAGGATTTCGTTCACCGCACTCCTTTGAAAAGGGACTTCGAGGAAGATAGGTCTCTTTTCCGCCGTCATTGTGATGTGTTTTGAGGATCTTTCTGTAATATTCTTCGCGATAAATTTGTCGGGACACCCGTCCTCGCAAAACAGGTCGTGGTTCATTTAACCTCCTCGTCGATGCTGTTTTTCTATTATATTTTTCTAGCCCTTTGCGTCAAACGGACTAGATTCGTAACCAAAGATGCATTTCAGAATTTCGGTTAACCTTTCATGAGATTACTCTCTGACTGTATGCAACTTACCTTTCATACTATGGGATTGTTTATCTTCGCTTTTAACTGGACCCAGCAGCCTTGTTAAATTTTGGTATTGTTTGTTCTTTATATCGCTTTTGTCCTGTAATCGTTTTAGTCGATGGTATTCGATACGTGATTGATGCGGGCTATTGCAAGCTCAAGGTTTTCAACCCGAAGATCGGCATGGACGCTCTGCAACTTTTCCCGATCAGTCAGGCAAACGCAAACCAAAGAGCTGGCAGAGCTGGCCGTACTGGTCCCGGGTAAGTTTCCGCCTTCCCTTTCAAAATGTGGCCGTTTTTGACTGCATACTGGACCTTTCGTGTGTTTGGCCTTTTGGCTTTTAACCAACTATGATTGAATTCTGTTCTGTCCTTCACCGTTAGACCTTTTTAGGTATAACACCAGCCATTTTTTGCTTATGCATTGGTTTTTTCTTTGGCGTTTGTCCTTCATAAATTGCTCTTGGCTGACGCTTTTTAAAAATTTCACTTTGAGACCTTAAAAAATTGAACTGATTTATTTAAACTTGTCAGCGAACTTACGATTTTTCCTGTTTAGAAGAGGCCTCACGGCTTTTAAAAACTTATGTTCTGCCAAATGATAGGAGGATTAGGGAGGTTTCTCGCATCAGGGTACTTCATGGGGACGGTCTCTAGAAAAGAGTGGCCTGCTCCTCAGTTGAAGTTAAGAATAATCTCCCTCATACGCCCTCGTGTATGTTAATTCTATGAGCTACTGAAAATCCGGAGAGTGATACCGCGTTGTTGGTTATTTGAGACCTACAGATAGCGTATTTGACCATTTGCCTCCCTTTGAACCTCAAAGCATTAACAACTTAGCATTCCTGATAAGGTTACCCGATGTTTTTTTGGGATTACCGCTTAAATTGAGAGCATTACGTATGAGTGCTTGTCCTCTTTCCCTTCTAGCGTGAGTTACCGTCTCTACACCATTGGCCAGTTTGAGGAGGAGATGCTTACTTCCACTGTACCGGAAATCCAGCGCACCAATTTGGCCAACGTAGTGCTTCTTCTCAAGTCACTCGGTGTTCGAGATCTTATGCGCTTCCACTTTATGGACCCGCCTCCTCAAGTGCGTGCCGCAGATTTCGGTTATTTTGGTTTTCTTTGCGTTGAGAGGCTGTTATCGGTCCCCATAATATATTTCCATATTGTCGCTACTTATTTCGTTTAAATAGCTTAACATCATTTAATAAACCTTTTCTCGAATACCACAGGTCGCTCTTACACGTATTCATCCCTGGCTATTTCTAAACCAGTGGGCCTTCTGCCTGTCGGATTTTGCAGTCTGACGTTATAATATGCGTTTCTTCCTTCACCATGCGATTCTTGATAATTTCGATCATACCGCTGGCTTGATGTGGGCCAAAGTGGGTAGTCAGCCGTCACAGCAGGTGCTCAGTCATGATTCGACCGATTGTAGCCTGTTTTTCCCCTGCTGTAGTAAACAGCCAGAAAGAATAGTACGCAGTTTGTTTTAATTCTAATCAGACAACTAGCTTCCAGTGGGCCGGAGTGGTCATTTAAACGTCACCGTACGCTATACTATCTGGCTAATTATTACGGCTGACACTAAACTGTCTAACACTTTCGTCTTTTTATTCTAAGCCCCTGCTTGTGTGAACGTTTTTGACGCATAAAACGGTTGTTTGCGAAAACGCCCTGTACCAGAAACCAGGTTTCACACTGATTCTGCTTCCTTAGGACAACATTCTTAATTCGATGTGCCAACTCTGGGTGTTCGGCGCCCTCGACAATACCGGAAATCTCACACAGCTTGGTCGCCAAATGGTGGAGTTTCCGCTGGACCCCGCACTCTCTAAACTCCTCCTCGTTGCCTGTGAGATGGGCTGCTCGGAGGAGGCGCTCACCATTGTCTCTATGCTCTCAGTACCGAGCATATTTTTCCGTCCTAAGGGACGCGAGGAGGAAGCCGATATGGCTCGCGAGAAGTTCCAGGTACGTACGTAGACAGTATTGTTGTCACAGTTGTCCTTCCCACACCTTCTTACTGCTCTTCACATGATTTTTGGCCGCTAACCAAGACAAGTTGCTTACGGTTTTTCTGGGGGTGCGTCAGCCTACATGATTAGGGGTTGTGGTTACTGCGTGTACAGTACTTCGTCTCAAGGTCGTAGGGGCCTGCTTTCCGATCATTGCAAGGCCATTTGAGCGCAATCCAAGTACAGTCTCCCCCCCAATCTTCTGGTGGACACTACATCGCATATAAGATGACAGATTGGCGTTTGTTCACCATCATCATCGTTCCCATCGTCGTTTTTCGCCAATATTACTATTATCGCCGCCTTCGCTCTGATTTTTATTGTTTTCATATTTCACGTGCAACAGCACAGTTCTGTTGAAGGTTTGATTGGTAAACAAACGTCCATATAATCACAAAAGTTGGACGCTAGCGCAGACAGGGGACTCAAGAGCACACCGGAGGTAAAGCTTATTGTAGAATCGAAGTAGAGGGCGTACGGATGCCCTGCCCGAAGTTATCAACAACCTGGTCCTGGACTAGCTCCCCATTTTGTACAGATTGGTCAGACTTGCACGTCTACATGTCAAGAGACAATAATTATATCCCTGTCGAGATTCCGATGTCAGTACTTACTAGGTTTATTCAAAGGTTTTTTGTTTAAAATGGGCGTGTTTTGGAGCTTTTGTCATTCAGAGTCCTCAGCTATACCCTAATGTGTATTGTAAAGTTGCTGAAGTATCTAGGCAAACCGTCTCCTAAGTCACACCGTCCGGTCAGCACATGGGCCAGGTTTCCGCGAATAGAGATGCCCGGCCCCCTATAGATGGCAGTGCTACAAAGGCTTCATCAAGGAATTATTGTAGTCCAATTCTCGTTTGGAAGCAGGAAAATGTATCCAGTACGCTAACGGCTGTTAGCGCATCGTGCTAGTTCAAGAGCGAATCTGCTTATTTGCAGCTAGGAGACTGAATGCTCTATCGGGGCCGAGTTGGCCTCATTTCCTTCCTCCTTTCCTATTTGCCAGTGGACTGTCCCGTTCAAGACGACTGAAAATAAGGTTTGGCGCAGTGGCTGATATGAAGTGGAGTCGTCGTCTATCGCCTGCCACACACGAACTCAAACCCAGTATATGTGCAAAATGCCATAGAAGTTTCGTTTGGGAGGAGTTACTTCAATCTGACTCCTCATTCCAAAAAATAACCAGCTTACCTTCTCAGTTGGCAAGATTCTAAGCCAGAACTTTTAGGTCGTTGTGCAGACTTTTAAGGCATCGTTTTCATTGCAGTAAAAAGCCGGCTGAATGGCCACGAGAAGGGGTACCTCAGTATCTCCCTCCTTCGCATCTATCAGGGATATTTTCGAACCCCTTTGGCCGACTGATGATGAGGTAGGACTCGGTGGCTGACGTGACGTGAAAACCTCCATCCACGTATGCCACGCACACCCTGGTCTCGCGCTCCTTTTATATGTCTCATATGTAAGAAATGCACATGGTCGCCGACAGTGTTTCACCGTCATTACGATTCCGGTCATTTGCATCGTATGACTGTTGCACGTGACGTCTTGTTGGCCGTTGAATCGTACGCACCTACGACCCAATAGGCCCATATAATGTCGATGCGCGTGTGAAGAGTGTGGCGGTGTGAAAAAATTCAGACCGAGTTATTGTACCAACCAGTGTCATGTATGTGCAGATGAGCGATGAGTGTGACGCCCGCGGGCGTCGGAACTGTGTGGGTCAGGCATATCAGACAAAATTAGTGTTCACCGGTTTTCCTGACAGCAGCTCTTCTATCACGTTGTAATGCGTTCGCAGGCGGTCTATCAGGCCTTTGCGTGATTAGGATATGCGATCACGACAGCAATACGTTTGCACTGTATCCAAATTGTTGGTGGTCGTCCCCTGTGTCCTAGAGGCGTTCTTGTTGGCTCAGTTTCCTCGTCTGACTTTGCCACGCAACCCATCTCTCTCCTTCTCTCTGCTCCTTAGCGGGCGTAGTCAGGATGGTGACTCATTACATCCTAAGTTTCGTGCCGCAGCCACTGCATGCTAAGCGTTACAGTCTGCCGAAGACCTCGCTGTTTTCGGTTATCTGGACGGAAATTTCTCCATATGGTAATTCTCACGTAAGCAAATTTGTCCACAGATGTGCTCTTTGTATTCGGTATGCTGGCGCTGACTGGCACCTGACCGGTCCCACTCCTCACAGGAAAGTTACGCAAGTGGTTACGTTTATTCGCTAACCGTGGTTCTTCCGGCTCCCAACTGGACCTAGCCTTGTCATTCGCAGAGTCATTTCCGATAGTAATGGTTATGCATTGATGCAATGTTTTATTATTTTTTCATCTCCTCCAGGTTCCCGAATCAGATCATCTTACCTATCTGAATGTTTTCATCCGTTGGAGAAAGGCAGGGTGAGTTTCTTCACTTTACCGCATAAAAGTTTGAGTGTGTGTTGTTGGTTAGCTTCGCATGGAATACTAGTACACTGCATGCTACTTTGAGAGAGTACTGGTTTAGATGCCCTAAAGTGTAGTCAGCTAGCGTTTGAGGATTTTTGATATCTGAAACACACATCACCAGGTTTCGTAGTCGCATAGTCTGTTTACTCCCAATCAACCTCGTTCATTTTGTAGGAAAAATTAGTCCACCTAATGAACTCCATCTATTTTTAGCAGCCCCAGTATTAAATTAATTCAAAGAGCCCCCTTATTGTAAATCGAGTTTCCAACAAACAACAAAATTAACGTATTCGATAATTACATTTTACATCAAAGAAAATTGTTCACGATAAGGGACAAAATCCACAAAATTGGTGTCTGCATTACCTTCTTCTGCCACCCCAATCTTGGCTGAGTCCGCGTCGCAGAGCAGAATAAGACCTTTTTACTGCAACGGAGGTAGTTAACTGAGCAAAGTATGTAAGACGAAAACATTTAACTTCGCCTGATAAACGTTGGGCCTTATGACTAACTCATCCCAGAATTAAAATCTCAAGGCACCTCTGCAGAGGTGCGTTAGGTTGGCGGGCTGAAAACGATAAGTGACCAAAAATGGCCATTGGAACCCCCGTTCTCCTGTGTTGGGTGTGCTTTTAGTAGTGATTCGTGTCTGGAAAAAAATTATCCAAAGTAAATAGACGCTAAATGGCCATTTCTGGCTCATTCGTCGTTGGTGCTGTCTTGCGATTTTTATTTGCATGTTGCTATGTGACAGTGTGTCAGGACTTTCGGCCCGATCTACAGGGTAAAATGGATTAGAGTCGTTTTGTCCCCGGATCGTGCATGATTGGCAAACGCCATCCTTTCGTGTTTTCGTTACTAATGTGCACACCTCATCCCCCCCCCCATCCCTCTTGAACGCACCAACTCGTTGGTATTTTAATGGCATCAGTTGCTCCCCATCTCTCCCTCTAGCTACGCTCCCTCCTTCTGCACCCGCAACTTCATCCACGTGAAGGCGATGCGCAAGGTCCGTGAGGTGCGCCAGCAACTCAAGGAGATCATGGAGCAGCACGACATGACGCTCTGCTCCAGTGGCACGGACTGGGACGTGGTGCGCCGCTGTCTGTGCTCAGCCTTCTTCCACCAGGCAGCACGCATAAAGGTGCGCTTTGTGTAGACTCAATTACTTCGTTCTTAAAAGAAAAACCTTCGGAAATACCTGTTTACTTCACATCGTTCAGTTAAGTTCCCAACGTATTAGTCACTAGGGTGTAGATTTCTCAGAACTGCACTTATTTTACTTCCTTCCGGCCGTCCCATGAAGGCGTCAGTCAGAAATGTCTCCAAGACTGATCCCACAGCCACCTCTTCACCTAAAGATCACATGCTTATGCATTTGCGCATGTTTGCTAAGGAAGTAATTTGCGGTCCGTACCCAACCGAATAGGTCACTTTTAAATCACCTTTACGACCACTTCTTTCTGGCGTGTTTATAAGCAAGTTCCTAGTCCCCTGGAGCATACACAGACGGTCATTCCAGACTTCCATGCACGCTTGTCCCTGCCAAACAAGATAGATCCTTCGTTTGACCTGAAATCTTTCCCACTCATATCAAATCTTCTGCCCATGTTATTTGTCCTCCGATCTCCCTTCAGCCTGGCAACTTCTCCCTGTATGGATCGCTCTGCCCTTTTACGTGCATTACTCCACGCCCTTTCTAAAATAGCATTGTTAGCCTTTCATCAAGTTCGCGAACTGTATCTCCTCACCGTCACCAACTTCAATGACAAGATTTGCGCGATCGTAGTTCGAACTAAAAACGGCGCTGTTCACTTTTAAATACTAAGAGCGGTCGGTCGCCAAGTTACGTAACAACACAAGATGCATCGTTACATGAGCAGCTAGCAGAGGACCTGTGCCTCACAAGTTCCGGACTGCAGCCCTTGTGTACGCACTCTGTCCTCATTTGCTGTTGTCTCAGAGAAAGGGACCGGTCGTAAATCCAAAACTTCATGTAACAAAGAGGGAGTTCAGAGGTTCAGCACCTACGTTTCCCTCCAACAAACTGAACTGAAATAAAATCCTTGTTGCAGCTGTCGACTTCTTCTCAGTAAAGAGCAACCTTCGTTACTTGAAAGTTTCCTGTTGGTAAGGAATTTTCTGCCCACATTTTTGTGATAATGTACGTTCGTCTTTATAGGCACAGTGGATCATTATAAATATGCGCATAATCTCAGTGGATAGTTTATTCTGAATGAATGTTGTATGCGACAGCCAAACTATATAAGGGGAGCTCGGTATGCCACCATCTGTGGATTAATAAAAGAATATGTTGGCAATCCCGCCTAAATCTTCCTTTTTCCATATAAAATAACGCTCGCTGACTTTATATCGTCTGCTACTCACCAACTTTTCATTTGTCCAGGGTTTTGACTTGGTCACCTTCAGCATGATTGCCCTTTCTCTTTCGTGCTCGTGCATAGGAGTACGAGTTATGCTAGATCCGCTCCTGCCTTGCTGAGTTTGTCTTTCAACTTTTTGTGTTGTGATAATGGAAATGATTACATTAAGCGCCAATAGTTGGGTGCTCTTGTGTCTTGTATTTTTGCCGGTCTGCGCATTACTTTTGAGCGTTCATTGGCTGCGTTTAAAGATGATAATCGCTTTCTTCAACATAACTATGTCCCAAATTCGTCATTATTATCATGCCTTTCTTCTGTTCAATTCGCATTACTCTCTTCTGTTCGCCACTTTTCTAGGGTCTCGCCGAATATGTGAATCTGAGGACGGGAATGCCCTGTCGACTGCACCCTACAAGCGCACTCTACGGGATGGCCTACACGCCTGACTATATCATTTATCACGAACTGGTGATGACTACAAAGGAGTACATGCAGTGTGTTACGGCCGTAGAGGGGACTTGGCTTGCAGAATACGGCGCTGTCTTCTACAGGTACGTCTACTTCCCCTGACTGTGCGTGTGCGTTTATGCCAGACCTGCCGTGCCAGCCACCTCCGTCCTCCCTCACCTCCGGTCTTTTTGACTCTGTCTCGACACCGGGTCCAGGCGGGGAGTGGGGAAGGGGTAGTGCGTAGATACTGCACAAGTCTGCAATCGCTATAAACTAATTCACGCGCAAGCCACCGTGCCTGCTGCATTTTGCTGTGGAGCACACGGTGGACATCGGCGGAATCGACGGTCGAACTGTCATGTCTGGCCTGGTGCCTCTAGCTCCCCCCAACATGAAGATGCTCAAAACTAGTTATTTTACTGACACTGGATGAAGTTTGTAATTCTCTTGCAGACCCAGAAAGTGTCAAACATCTAGTCGGTTTATTTAAACTTCTGTTTTCTTCATAAATGTACTGCTATCACGGCAGTAATTTCCACCGTTGTTAGAGCTCGTACCAACTGGTAAAGAGTTTCGTCCACGGTCTCTTTCGCATGCCACCAGGTGTGCTTTCCGCGATACCTGCGACTGTGCTATGTTAACTGTCTTTTTTCACATCTTTCATCGTCCCTTTGATGGTAACGTGGAGAAAACACAATGCTATCTTTATTCCTTTTATGTTAGCGGGATAGGTTTTGGTGTTTGCAACAGGCTCCTTATTTATGATGCACAGTCTGCCCAGTTAATGACGCACTAAACTCAGATCATGATAGTATTAATTAAAAATCTACCTTGGCAGGACATGGAGCTAGAAATTTCCCTCGTAATATGGGTAGCCCTCGCTAAATTACAGGAGGGGTATCTGCATGCCCCAACCGTGTGCTTACCTGTAGCCTTCCCATCCCTGAGATTTACCGCTAGGCCGTCTGTATTATACAGGGAGATTCATATTCTCGTGCCCTACCTCTATCCCTGCCGGGAGGGGGAGGAATTCCCAGGCGATCAGAATCGCCATTGACATCGAGAACGGTTCCATTGCGAATTTAAGTGGCCTAATGGTTCTTTTGACCCTCACAAGTTCTCATATGATCAGGGTAACCAAGTCAAAAGTGGCGTTTGGAAAATATAGCTTTTAAAGGTCTGAGAGAGCTGCACAGTAATGGGACTGCCTCGCAGTACACCTCATTTGATCTTGTCAAGGGCTGCTGACCCGCCCCAATTGGTATTCACCCTTCGTCAAGAGTGCACTCTTTCGCCTGAGTTTGTTTGCTCGAGAGGAACGCACTGCTTATTACGACTTTCTATTGGAAAACGAGACTTTAGTCTTCTCATCGTGACCGATGCCCATATGTAAGCCCGTTCCACGCCCTCTATTTGCGGTTTTCGACCATTCTGAGGTCTCGTACTGCTTACTGACAAGTTATTGTTGTTTTTTGCACTTGTCATTAGTATAAATTGTTTGCCGTTAGTATTTTCTCGGTTGTCATTTCTTATCGGTGTTGCCTACACTGTCGCGATGAGGTCTATAGACTTTGCAGCTGTTGTGCCAACCTTGGTTTCATTCTTTCACACTCGGCTGGCTGCCTTTAGAGTATCTTGAGCTCCTTCGCATCCTCAGTGACGTAGGTGTTCGCAGTGAATTGCTTCCGATTGTGATTCAGTTCTTGCGTTTCGCGTGATCATCTGTTCGGCGAAGTTTGCCTCAAGTCTGACTGAACCCGTGTTGTCATTTCAACGTACGAATTGTGGGAAATTTGTCCTCCACCCAAGCCATTAAACGTTGTGCTTACGATGAAAACGAGACATTTGCAAAGTAGGTAATGTGACTTTGTATTTCGTCCGTTTTTGTAATGCGTTGGATGTAATTCGAAGTGACCACACTTTTTAAGAGTATCATGTTAAAATTAACTTGTTACTCAGGCGGAATTTTCCAAACAAACTCACCCGATTGGCAGAATTTTCTTGGCATCTTTTTTGATGCCCGATTTCCATTTTCTTTTCTATAGCATGGTTTTCGGGTAAAAGGCTGGTGGACTTGTTGTAGATTGTGTAATTAAATCTGACCCCGTAACGGTTATCAGACGTTATTAGTCATGGGGCCGCTCCCTTGAACTGATATTGTCACTGCAAATTTTTTTATCCGCCTCGGGTTCCTGATTCACACTCGAATCCACCATCAGAGACCGCATCGCCTAAAGTCCATATTTACACAGTGCTGCTATATCTATAGTATACAGCTGCTATGCCGCTGCATAGCTATCACAATCAGCCGCCTCCGCATTCATCGCAGATGGTTGAACATGATGTGGTAATTGGTTGATTGTCCTTAGGTGAGTCGTTAATTGTCGCGTGGCCATGTCTCAATCATTTTGGCTCACCGACGCCGACATTGGAAACAGTCAATACTTGCGCGCTCACCACCAACTGTACCAACTATGGAGGGGAGAAGTCACTGCGGATGGGAGAACCATGACTCAGGCAGTTCGCGTCCCATGTGGTTGTCGCCTCTTGCGAGGATCATATAAATACTGCAACACATGTACTAGCGTCAGCGTCCTCTGATGCTGTTTTGGTGGTGGATCCGAGTGTGAGTCACCCGGATAAGACTCTTGTTCCAGCGACTGTGCCTTCTTATCCTTTCTCCTCCTCTTTCTTCTTCCCAACTACGTCTCGGAACCCGTATGTTCGCGTGTGTCGACAAATTTTTTGGCACTTTTGTCTGTTGTCTTCTTAATTAAACTTACCGCGCCATTCATGTTCATACCATCCGATGAGCACCATATGTATTGTCGAAGACCCTGACATATCAAAGCTCATCGGGCCAGCCTGGTTCATGTCTATTTCGTTGTATTTTTGTAACAGCATAAAGGACCAAAACCTCAGTCGGTCAGAACGCCAACGCCGCGCTGATGCTGAGGTTGCGGAAATGGAGGAGGAAATGAAGGAAGCAGAGGTACAGTTGGCAAGGCGTAAGGAGGAAGTTGAGCGCTCCATGAGTACCGGCCGCCTGTGAGTCCTATTTCCTTAATAAGACAAGTTTTTCATGCATGAGTGTGCTGCCGAGGTCAGTTAACGTTTTCATAGTTCGTAGGGGTTATTGTTTTCCTACAACCTCCGGCTGCTTCGTTAACATACATCTCTTTTAATTTGGCCTATGCGAACTCCTGTCAAACTTTGATGGTGTTAAATCCTACCTATTTTCTATTCACAAACGCCTACTGTGCGGTATTGACGATGTATTTGGCTGTCTGTGAAGTCACTACATTTTCCCGTTTTTAACCTTTCTTAGGCATCCAATCGCAACCCCGGGCATGCGAAAACCTGGAACACCGGCTGTGTCCAAACGCCCAAGGGGTCATCTTGGCTTATAAAGATTCCCACTTCCTATCTGTGTACAATAAGTCAGACCATTCTTGTACTGTACATACACTGCTCTGCAATGTTCAATAAATATCGTCTTTTCATTTGCAAACCTTTTCTTTCTTTTGATCCTCCCTTGTCCTAAGCCCGCTTTTGTATTAGCGGGCTATATTCCCCCCCCCCTGCCGATGCATGTGCAATTGGGAAAGCGCGTAATTTAAGTGTACCTTTCGTATGCGCCTTCCTTTTAACACTGACGTAGGTGCCGGCTTATTGGAGGCAATTTCAGGGGTTTCGTAACCCTTTCCTCCACATCAATGACTGTCCATAAGTATTTTTGATAATACGAGGAAGCGCGGAGTGACCGTTCTTGAGCACTTTCGTTGTCAGCGGCCACACCTCACGACCACACGGTCCCCCGTTGCCTTTTTGGCAATACTCCTCAGCTATCCTCCACTGTGCGATCACATGCTGGAGCTCTAGATCCAAGGCAAAGTATTCTGTCCTTCAGTTAGATCAGGTTTGTGGACGTCCCACTTCACGTGGCGGTAGTACGGACATTTATGACTTGGTTTACTCCACGGTGTATTTGTGCAGCCTTCGGGGTTGAACTTTTTGCCGTCTCTGAAGCATTTCTTATTTCTCCGCCTCCATAAACACGTACATGCGTCGGTGCCTTAGTGCCCCATGGAATCCAGATATTACTCATCCTGTTTCACCCACTGTGCTCCACATATTATTCACATTTTTTGACTTATTTGAGATCAGTACATGTTCGGTTCACAAACAAGCCGCATAAAACCTGGGCATGTCCACTAGCCTGCGTGTTGGCCCTTTCTCTAGTGGTGAGTAGTGTGGAGTCGTCGAGTATGAAATTTGTAGTGCGACACATGGTCAACTTTAACAGCTCCGTTTTTCAGGTTGGTGTCCTCCTTGGACATTCTTTTGTTTTTTTAGAAAGCTGCCATGCATTTTTATTCTTAGTCATTTTGTGGTTTAAAAATATTAAAAATCTTTCGTTATTATTCCTGTTTAAAGAGGGCAACTCGGAAATCGGCACAATTGTGAAGTCTGAGTCCTTATGTGAAAATAAAGCCTCACAGACGGCTTGGAATACTAAGAGCGTATTTTGCTCTAATATTACCGCACATCAGACAGTATCAAGTTGCTTTACGAAATTTCGTTCTGGTAACTTTCACCTCACGAAGGAGCCACACGGCCAGCCAGACGTCATGTCTTTTCTAGGCAGTCAGAACTTGCGTCCTAGCAATTTTGGCCTCAAGAATGAGCCACGCGGTCGGCCAGCACAAAAGGTGGAAAATGACGAACTGAGCGCTATTGATCCATCTCAAAGTGCTCATGAATTACCGCTGATTTTTGGTGTCAGCAAGTAAACAATTTTAGCTCCCCTAGTTGATTGTTTAAAGTAAAGAAGTTGGATTTGTGTTTCCCACATGAACTGGATGAGAATCTAAATGTTTGGAAGCGTGCATGATGTTGCCTTCCTCTCACAAAAATGATTACCATGAGCCGAATTGTAACGCGTGGTGAGAAGTGAGTTCAGTAAGATTGCCGCGAACGTTTAGTATAGTGATCGGACAGATACAAACCACCAAAGCACAGCTTAGAGCGCAATATCCCATAAAGGGAGCTGGTTGCGAGTGATTGCTGCTCTGGCGCGGGTGTGATCCATTATGATTTCATGAAAGCTGGCTCATCGATCACGGCAGAAGTATGCTGCAACCGGCTAGGCAAAATGATACAACAACTTGCAGAAAAACAGCTTGCATTCGTCAACCGATCGATTCGTATTCTGTTGCACGACAGTGCCAGACTACACAACGCACCAATGACAGTAGCAAGACTGCAGGGGTGGGAGTTGGAAGTACCCTATCATCCACCATAAGCGCCAGATCTTGCCCCACCGACTACCATTTCTTCCGGAATTCGGATAACCTTTTCAATAGAAAAAAATTAATTCCGACTCTCGATTACCCGCCCTCTGCACCACCGTAAGCTACCGCTTACGTAGGATAGTGTATCGCCAATATGGTAGAATACCTTGATGAATGAAGCTATTCCTTGTATTTATGAGGCATTACCAAACTTTGTTTTTTTTTCTTTCTACAAATTTCATATTTTACGACCCAATATAACAACCTACGGTGGGGGCGAATTGAAAAATAAACTAGCTCGTTGATCTGACCGGTATGCAGTCATGGATTGACATTGAATGTGTTATCGTGACTGGGCGGGTTGGAGTTCCATAATAGCCATCGGGTTGGTTATCGCACCCTCTGAGGTCACTGTTATTCTAAGATAGTAAACCTACATTTCGCACCGTCTTATGTGCCGTGTACCGTGAGACCTGACTGAGGGCTTCTGCGGTTTTCCGTGCCACGAAGGTCGAGTCATGCTATGGCACCCGCAGAGGTCGATATGTCTGTACCTCCGCTACTGTCTGGAGTGTTATCTACTAAGTCAGCTTCCGTAGACCAGAAAAATACGCATCACTTAGCAGAGTTAAAGTATCCCTCTTACGTCAGATGCCCAAAGCCGGAAATGAACATGAGCGCAGTCCACTTTTACCCTCTCGTTTCGGATGTACACTTGCTAGGCCACGCCTGAAGTCTGATTTGGATATCCGACTTTGTCAGTAAAGTCAGCTCAACCTGATGTTTCAGTCGCTCTGAATTCTGAGGTCAACACTTGTGTGCCGTAGTGCAAGGGCGTACGTGTGCGTGTTTTGAGTGTTTTTTGTCGACGTCGCGATGTAGGCATCGACAATGTGTGGAGAGTCTTCAGTAGAGGCCACAGGCAGTGGATAGGCGACGGTGTTTAAATGTCGTGCCGAGAATATGTGCTGTGTTCTCTAGAGGCCTCTTCGGTGAATGATATGAACTTGTTACTCTGACAGTGCTGAACAACCTAGTCACAACAGCGTACCTCCTTCATCCCGAGTGAAATCTCATCTGCTGAGACCGCAAGAAAGGAATGTGCGGAAAGACAACTTGGCTAGCTACTCCTACCACCCTTGACTCTCACCTCATGTTTCATATTGGCGCGGACAGTGAGGATAGCTCCAAGTATGTTTTTGAGGCCTCTCAGACCAGAAGTCGTCTCAGCGTACAGCGCTTGCTAAGTAAGGACTAACTGATTGAAAGGCATGACGCTCTGGTTGAATCTGTCGAGTAAAGGATCCCGAAATAGGCAGACGGCTGTGCTTAACTTCGTCTCTAACTCTGTTAACGGGCAGATTCTGAATGCATGTGGCTAGAACAGCTTGTTTTCCTACTACACTACGTGACCGGATACATGACTTGGCTCATTTCAAGACGGAGTCAGCATACTTGTCATGGGAATTAGATGCGATCGGTAAAACAAGACATGCATTTGTCTGGCGTTTCGGATTCTCACCTTGGCCTCATCAGAGGCAGTCGCAGGTAAGGAGCGATGGGCGCACAAGAGGCGCAATATTTACGGGATGCAGTTGCCATATCATAACATACCTACTATAATTAGCAGCTCCCACATTCTTCGCGGGTGATCCTGAGGAGCGGGATGCCTTCTTGATCCGAGTCGATAATTGTCGTAATTTCACTACTAGTGTTGTGTGCATAAATCCAGTTGCAGCTGCCTAACTACCCTTCCAGCATGCCATGCTGAGAAAGTCCGGAGCTGCAGCGCTGTATCCTTATCGTGATTAAGTTGACTGGGGTGTATTTAAGATAAATGTAGGTAATTCCGGCGTTTCGGAGCATGTTTACTGGTTGCCGTTCTTCCAATTGAGAGTAGCACTTGCATGCTTCAAAAAGCTGACCATTGGTAAGGGAAAAAATGAGGTGCTTTCGTCAATAGTCAGACCTCGTTTATGAAGTCTTAATCTATAAGTGAAGAGGAAAGGTGGTCGACAACAGAAACATTCTGTTTATTTTTCTGATCTTTCGAACTCGTGCTGGAGTCCATCGTCAGCGATATTAGCAACAACAGAACAAGCGACGGCTATCAGGCATGCTAGCCAGTCATCGAGCAGTGGTGCAATACTGGAGGTTACCGCGCAGGGCTCTGTACGCCGGCACCAGATCGGCAAATCGATTGACTGCGTTCTCATCCGAGGCCGAGGCTTCAATCAATTCTCGGCCTGTTTTGTTTCCAGCGTGGGTGACTATTTTGGTGACTGTGAAGTTAAAATTGTGACCTATTTCGTAGGTGTGGACGGCCACTTGTGATAATGCGTCGACTCGTCGCACAGCCAGCTTGTTAGTGTATGCGCTATCCGAGCATGCGCCAGTCTGTCCTGTGTGGTTAGAAGGACAATTTTGACACGGAATGCGATACACTACTCCAAATTGCTCCCCAGGCTTTAACCGGTTTTTAATTTTCATGACCCTATTGCGCATGGTGGCTTTGGGGCTGTGTGCAGTTCCAACACCTAGCTCGGCATCGATGCGCTCGGTAACGTGATCCGGCTGTTTTCATGGGGACCACGTTCTTTCCTCCACGCCTTTGCTCATGCAGAAATTTCTTCGATAACGCATCACACCCAGGCGGACTACATGGGTTGGAAAAAGCCTGTCCTCCGCAAACGGCCAGACCAGGTGGTTAATCTGGCCTTTCCCTAGTGATCCATAGTTCTTTAATTCTTTCACTCATTGAAGTCTGTTTTTCTTTTTTTCGACCGACTCCCCCACTGTATCATCAACAGAACAGTGCGCCGCCCTGTGTGCTGTTTTTATATCGATTTTCTGAGCAAATCTAAACTGCCTTATATCTACTAGACCTTATTCGATCAGCTAAATACCACGAAACAACTGAAACGTATTCACGACATCTGTTATAACCAAGAATTCTTGTCGCACATGGCTAGTTCCAAACATGGCAGGAAAACAAGATAAGAACTGCGACGTAGAAACGAGCGACTGTGCAAAGTGAACTGCTCCCAATCATCGGAATTAAGCCGGAGTAATTGCAGGCTCAAGTTTTTCGCACAAGTCTGACTTATCCCTCTGTAGCTAGGCTGTCTCGAAACGGACAGTGCGCGATTCAGAACTCGAAAGGTTTATTATCTGTTAGCAGAGGGTCTGCCTTCTAACACGTACTTTCTAATAGGAGAGCTGGGAATTCTATTTCCAGTCGTAAAAGCCATTGAGGGAAGGCACTACATTGATTGGGCTACCTGTTGTCTTTTGCGTTCACCCGACATACTTGCATCTACAACTACGCATGAATCCATAAACACCATTTAGCGTGGTAAGCACAATCATGACATCTTTCTTTGCTTTAGTTGGTACGGTCCTAGTTGGGCCGATAGTCATGAGCTGAGCTTCTTCACAGGTCCTTTAAATGGTGCAACGTAACTTCTGCCTGATCGTGCTTGAGCCCATTATCCCTCTTAAAGGACAATTATATTTCAATGGTCTTTTTGGATCTGACTGCTCCGTCAATTTTTTCTGCAGGCAATTACTAAAGTTGTGAATTAAAGGCACCGCATAATCATGTTTAACCAGGGTTACTTTGACGCTGGCAGATTGCTAATCCAGTGCTTCAGTCTAGCAACTTTCCCCTGCTTTCTCAAACAACGTGCGACAGAGTGTGGCATTCCATTTACCAGCACTGGACTTTTGAAATGCCGGTACCGGGCCTTTCACGTAATCCCACAGAATGCTAGACTTTTGGTTTATCCACCTGTCTGCCTATGCATGCGGACGTGCAGGAAAGGCAGGCTGTTGTCCTATCTCCTCCTCATCGTGAACCACTTAGATTCCGACAAGAATTGAATTTAGCGGACTACCCGTTTCAACTCCTTCAGCCTATCTGTAGAGACGTCCGTTAAGATGAGAGTGTGCCTTTTTGGCCTTAAGTTCCAACAGATTCTGCAGTACTTCGGGTTACAGATGCAAGGTGTTGATAATATTTATCAATTAGATGTATTTACTTGCCCGCGTAACTTTATCCGCCCTTCACTCAAATCTACCTGTTCCTGTAGACTTTCTCCCTTCTCCTTCGTTTACGTGACAACCGCACCGACTTTATTCTCTAGCCATTTCCTTCTCCGATTCTCAATTGATGGATGGCCAAAATGAGAACTTGGTCATTTACAAGGACGAAAACGAATTCGAAGAATTTAACCGAGAGGGTGAGTATTTGCGCTGTATTCTCTGCGATCGGTTTCTGAAGTCCATGGCTGATGTCAGTGACATTCCTCTTTATCACTGACGTTGTCACACAAATGCTGGTAACAGACTAAAGTGGCACTGAAGTGGTGATAATAAAGTATCTTCGGACTTCTTTGTTAAAACATATTTGACAAAGATAGCGGCTGGAGAATTTGTTCATCTATGCAAGATCAGCTGCAAACAACCATTGACAGTTAGTGTTTTGACTTACAGCTTTGCAAAATCACTTGCTTCTTTTTGGCGAAGTGCCTTTACTGTCGTTCACTGGTTCAACTAGTGCGAACCGTCTTAACAAGCTGTTGAAGAAACCGCAAAATCAACTATTTGAAAGGCAGTGAAGCCTCTGTACGTAAGAAATATGTTACTGAAAATAAGTGTCGACGGACGCACATATGCACGACAACGAAGCACACACACTGAGCTTCAGTCTGTGTTGCGTACATGAAGCGCTTCATTCCTCTAAAGGTTACGCCCACGCGTTTATTTATAGCCACATTGGCTCCTGTGAGGTTCCTAGCTTTTAACCTTTTCCGGAAAATCCCACTCGACTTATCTGAGAGTTACCCAAATTAGGGTTTGGCTGGACATAATTGTTCGACCGTAACGACAAGTCGTTTGAAGTTGATCCAAGGTAACGGTAAAAAGTGCTGTCCCTTATTGCTAGAGTCAGTGGCACCATATCAATCCTGATCGCAAGCCGCCACTACAAGACTCGGGAAAAGCATTGACGGGTTGTTTACGGTGTGTGGTAAAGCGGTCGGGCTTTCCAGAGCACAACACAAAGGTCAAGGAACTTTAGACTGTCGTGGGCGTAATGACTGATCTGGCGCTCGCCACCATCAATGCGTTCTAGACGCCTGCTTGTCCCTCAACCCTCAGATGTCGTATGGGTACGAGTTGTCAAATGGCCACGGTCAGAACGAGTCATCATGACTTACCTCTCAGTCCAAAAACCAACTTATCGCGCCAGTTGGCATTCTATCAGGCTCCTGCTTTTAGAGTAGCGTTTTAGCTCAGAAACTCGTTAGCAATTTATCATAATAAAGGGAGATCCTGCGAGATCGACCCCAATCTCCCCTCCTCCACCCTTTCTTTCTTATAGAGAGCAGGCTCTTATTGGCATTTTTCTGCCAACAAGGCAGCTGACGCAGTAGCCGCACCTGTCTCAAGGCACCGAAGCTGGTGTTTCCACGGCATTGGACGTGAGATCGATGTATTATCCTAATCTGTCCTTCCCTTTGTCCCTTGCATCCTTAGAGTGGACGCCGAACGAAGAGGATGCCAGTGACCTGAAGGTTTGGGATGATACCTGGGACCAGGCTGATATCGAGGACAAGTTTACCGATGATCTGAGGTTGGTCTGAGTTTTTTACCACTGAACTATCCAGTTAAACTCCTTTTGACAGAGTCTTATCCTCTTGCACACACTGCCACGATTTTTGTCCGCTTTTTCACACGTTGACTTTGATTCATTTTGCGGGTAGACTCGTCTGTCAGACTGTCTAGTTGTTTACTTCTGACGTATCTTAATTGGAAGGGTTAGTGTGTGCTTTTTGCAAAATTGGGAGTGTTTTGAGTAGATACCATTTTACTAACTCAGTTATTATAAATTCAGCGGCGATGCCCATGTAAGCATTGAGAAGTCTAATTCGGCTAACGTACCGTTCTGATTGGACATCAGTAGCAAAAATTTAAACGGCAAATAGCTAGTAAGTACTGGGGAGATTGTTCAGGGCGTTCAGAGGTCAGGGGTTATAGGCTAGTCCTGTCGGGGCTTAAGGAGGGGGGAAGGTACCTGACAATTAGCGATGTAAAGTCAAGCTGGCAAACATGTATTCTCGGTAATTCATCATCAGGCTCATACAGTCACACAGAAAGTTAAAATATGAGAAGCCGACAACAATTGTAATTATCTCAGGGCTTATTAACACTCATCGTTATGTCTGTTTCGTCGGTGTAACGCGAAGTGCCAGGAGGTGTGAACACGCATGTTGTGTCCATCTTTGACCAGGGAGCCTTAGGTCCTGTTCAACCACCATTCACCTCCAGCCGTGTGGACTCGGCCCCAACCCGTCCTAACTGCTATCGTACATTCAACTCACGCATCGGCCTGACCGGTCACTTGCGAATCCATCGCACAGAGACTGGCGAACGGGTGCCTGGAGCACCAACATACACTCGCCGCATTTGCCCCCATCGTCTACGCTGTCCACGCACATTCATTCATCACACGGACCTATTCAGCCACATGCGTATCCACGACATCGGAATTCACAGCAGTACCGACACACCTGGCACATCTCACACATCCCCCATCCCCAGCCCAATCAACTCCTCACCATTCAATGCGCCCATCATTAGCACCACCGCCACCATCGAGACCGATTGTACAGCGCCCGACTTATCCTGCCCACGTTGTCACTACACATTCACCTCACCCATCGGCCTAGTCGGTCACTTGCAAATCCATCGCACAGGAACCGGCGAACCAATGCCTGGAGCACCAACATACACTAGACGCCATTGCATAAACTGCCTGAATCGCTCCTGTACATTAACTCAACTCATGAGGCTATTAGGCCACATGTATCTCCATGAAATCCTGCGTTAGCACACCGCCGGCGTCACCATACCGTCACATCTCTCCCCACAAGCACCTACACGGCACATTACCACATCCAGCATCACACAACTCAATCACTTTATTGGCTCGTCTCTCCTAAATTGGAAGTGTGTTCGTCGGCTCCTCTGCTGCATTTGTAATCCGAGCCTGTGACTATCGCAGCACGCTAAGGGTTGTAGCTTGGAAGGCTGGCAACCGACGGCATAACTAAGACCTCGCAGTCAACCCAGTGTGTTTGTGTGGAATGCTCGACTGGTGGACTGAACCAGGCTGCAGTGGCCCCTTCTTCACGGGACCTCTGGCGCTCGCACGCATGTGAACTGTATGCCACCCATCTCTTTTGCGCGAAATCCTGATTCTTGTGTTTAAGGGGTCAGGTTGTGTATGTGGCACGCGCAGACGGGGTCAATAACTATGCCAGCCACTGTGTCCATTCCTCGCACCAAACAACTGACAGCTCGGACAGCAGCTTGGGCCTGGGAATGGGAATAGAAAGCGAGGTCGAAGACTCAGCGCATTTTCCTCATTATAAGCAATCCGACGTGCTTGAGGCTATCATGGTGCGCTAGAAGCAGTGGCTTGGAAGGTTGCTCCTTGACGGTATGACTCAGACCTCGCGGTCAACCCAGTGTTTGTGTGTGTATGTGGATTTGCGGACTGGTAGTCAGAGAGTCAGGCTGCAATGGCTCCTTCTTAATGCGGCCTCTAGGGTTGTCCCACTCAGCGGGGTCCAAGCAGACTCTCACCTCCGTTTGTTGTATGAAATCCTGGTCAGTGTGCTTTGAGGACCAAGGGTGTTGTGGTACGCCTGTGTGCGGGTTTACGCCGTCCCAGACACCTGCGTCCTCTCCCACCTTCGGTCTTCTGGACTCTGTCTTGACACCGGGCCCAGATGGGTGAGGAGGAGAGAGTGCGGTGCATGCATCGCAAATCTATTATCACTATAAACTAATTCACGTGCAAGTCACCGTCCCTGCTCGCACCTCGTTTGGGAGTACACGGTGGACCTCGTTGAAACCGACGGTCGAACTCTCATATAACCCTTATGCAAGCACAAGGTTGGGTTGGCTAACAGTATGGTCACTGCCTCTGCCGTCACAAGTATCTGCTGACGCAGGAATTAGGAGTGTCTCGCCGACACTATAGGTGACTCGGGATGCTTGGTTGACGACTACACGGTGGTCACTGTCGACCAAGTGAGTCTCAATGGCGCTAGTGATAGACTTTTTCATACCTTAACTTAGTCAGACAGGACGGTGCTCTCACATCTGCCCTGATAGATGTATAATTGTTCGACTAATATAATCTGCCCTTCAGGAGCAAGTGAGGACGTAGATTCACATTAGAGAGTTGGAGTGCTGGATAAAACTAGTCTTATCTTAGTGGTTGGGTATGTGCGCACTATGGCAGCTTCTAAGCCCTGATGTAGAAGTTCGCTCTCCGGGTCACCCGAAACGGCAGTATGATAAATGTCTCCTCAGCCGTGGGCATGTCCGAATTCAAACGTATCCCGTAGGCTATGTGATGCTACCTTGTGCCGGATCGGCTTAAGCCTTTCTGACACAGCTGTCTGCATAGAAGCCATGAGCTCTTGGCTGCTCCAGGATCCATAAAGGGTAGATGTTTGTCCGACTGCAGCTGTTCACTTACGCTTGTTCTTAGACTCCTAATTTACACCCCGTCGCGTACGCGCGCCTTTTGATTGGCCGACTTGCCTAGATACTTCCACTCCTGTACTACGCATCTTCCTTTTAATACGTGCGGTTGTCTCCTTTGGACGTAACCGACCTCCTTAAGTGCCCTCACCTTATGTTTGTCTTTCTCTGATTGGGACGCAAGTACAACCCCTGGTGAAATCACAACGGGCCTCTGCCTTGAAGTAATTCACGTGTAGTCCAGGTCCTGGAGAATTCGGACCTCAGAGCTAGCTTTTACTTGCATTGCGTTGAGCTATCACCGGTCTCCTAGGGTCATTATGCTTCACCTACTTATATCCTGCATTTTCACGTAGTCTTTATGCGCACTCGCACTGCAAGGCTCAAACTTTTGCCACTCCAAATTTCAGACACTATCGCTTAAAGACATTTTTCCGGTGTCTAATTGTTTTTTTCTCCTCTTCTTTTGGACAGACATGAAATGCAGCGTCTGGGCTACTTGTCGTAATCTTCCATTTCTTGGCGTTACAATGTTCGTTCTGTAACAGCCTAAATCCCTCTTCCTCCCTGATGCCTTGAAAACTCCTCTGTTTCAAGTACCTGCTCATTCTGAGTTATTTATATATCAGAAAACAAATGAGACTTCAGTTTTAAATTATTCACAGCCACTAGTAAGGTGGGGCCTCTAAGTGGCTGTTTAAGTGCGAGCACGCGTGCCGTCTAAACTGAGTAGACAGAACTGCTTGTCAACCGCTGAGTCAACCAGGATTGGTCCTGGATAAATTTATAACTTTGTATGAGTTATTTTTGAAGTTCTCAGAAATAATAAGGGTGAAATAACATCCAGATTAGTCATATTCATATTAAAAAGTCAAGTTGGCGAACGCACGTTTTCGGTAATTCTTCCTCAGGCCAATACAATTACATGAAACGAATGAAAATGTACAAAATCAACAGTGTTTATAGATGCCTCAAAGGCTATTAAGTCACTAACACTCATCATCCCCACGCCGCCCGCATGAGAAGGTCGACGGGTGTTAGTCGTCAGAGCTAGGGGAGGGGGGTAAGAGAGTCTTTGAGTAATGATCTTGGGTTGAGTACACGGAGTACCCATCATCGTGATTAGGGATTTGAGGCGGCATGGCTTCATCGCTTGGGGTTGGCGTTGGCCACGGCAGTGTAAGCGCTTTTGTCAGAGTTTTCTGACAGCATAACACCGGATTCACTAACCGTATAGCTACTGCCTCTGCCGTTGCTAGTACCCGTTGGCGTAGGCCTTTAGAGAAGCATGTTGGTGTCCGGTAGACGACCTGAAATGCTTTCTTGGCATTGACTCGGTGGTTCGTATCGATTAAATGCGCGAGAATAGAACTCGAAATCGACCGGGTCTCACCTCTGTCTAGCCAGGCGGGCATATGTTCATATTCATATTATCTTGATCATTTGCTATCAGTCAGATTTCCCACATTTGGGAGCCGTTTATGACCTTACGACGTTGACCCTGGACTCTATTTTCAACCCAGCATAGTAGTCTCTCTGCCCTCTACTCATTCTCAAGGATGATTTTTCAAAACTAAAGACACTTACATTTAAAATTTACAAGCAGTGGTTCTAGACTCACTCTGAGGACAGATTTTTCGCCATCATCAAACCGGAAGTAATATCTGCAATAGATAGAACGGCAAATTTAATTTTTGCGAGTGTCTAATTTACAGTTGGGCGGAGAAGAACAGACAGACCCCGTTTCTAAGCGCCACGATGACAATGGGATTTTAAAGACAACCCCGGTCAGATCAGTACCCAATGCACGCCAAGTGTCAGTAGCCACCGGCTATGCCATAAAGGCAGTGGAATGTGAACTATTTGCACATGACAGAAAACACAATACATAAAGAAGGAAGACGAAGTAACTGAGCTCCGGGCCTCCAAGTAATGCTGTCATACACAACAAAAGTTTGAGGTCTGCTGAGAGGCTCACAACAAGGAAACCGGGCCTTATAAGCGGAGATATGCTTGGAACAGGCGACAGCCGTTGACCATCTGTGAGGATTGTGTCGCTCGCGGACCCAAAGCAACAATATAGTAGCAGATCACTTAATTGAAATAGTACTTGTCGCACGGCAAAATATCGGCCACCTTGTCTTGCGTGGCTCCTGTTATATTAAACACATTGGATAATCCAGTACACGACCCTTGAGGGTGAGAGAGCAAGAGAGAATTACAGGAGGGTTTTCAGTAAAAGCGTTCACCAAGGCCAGAACATCTTCTGGACTTCATTTTCATTACATGTCGGAACTCATGCCAGAAACGGCGAAAATTCTACTTGATACTCAGGTGTACTACAACAGATATGACGGACGCAATGTCGAGTTGGACAGAGAGACTCCGCAGCACAGGGTGGACGGGATGGCCAACACCATCGAGAACCCGAGCAGCAGCAGTAAGATGGCATTCTCTACAAGGAGATAAGAGGATGGAGAAGAATGAACCAGTTCCAGGTGTATGTAAAAGTAAGGAAGATATAGATCGATCGAGCATTGGAACCGTTTATTTTTCTGGGCATTCCAACTCGTACAGGCTTCCATCGCCAGAGATGCAAGCAACAGGACGAGCGACTGCTATAGTGACCGGTAACTAATCAAAAACCAGTACTACAGATCTGACGGTGACCGTGCAGGGCTCTGTATGCCGGCACCAAGTTAATACATCAAGTTTTTGCGTTCACATCAGAAGCTCCGGCTTCACCCAACTCTCGGCTTGTTTCGCCCTCAGCATGAGCGCTTATCCTGACGGCTGCGAGGCTGAACGCGTGACCCATTTCGAAGGCATGATCAGCCACCTGTGATAACCCGTCGCCCAGCGCCAAAGTCAACTAATGCTCCTATATAAGCCATTCGAGTAAGCGTTCAGTCTGACATGTGTAATTACAGGGGCAGTTTAGGTACAGGATGCGAAACACCACGCCAGACTGCTTCCTGCGGTATAATCGGTCATTTAATCTCACGGCCATGCTGCGCATGGTAACTCGGGGACGGTGTGCAATTCCAGCTTCTAGTCACGTATCAGTCCACTCGGTCAGACCTAAAGCGCTCTTAATGCGTGACAGAGCATGCCATATCCTTGATGGCGTTTCCGCTATAGTTCTACAGAGATTGACAAGTAGACATGAACCTGTAAAGGCCTTTGGACGACCATTCCAAACAAACTTGTCTCATCGATTTCGGGCCTCATGTCTTTTCGTCCGGATTGCTGATGTAAGCCTGTGTTTGTTTTGGAAGTGTTCTCGTGTCGTTTTGTGCGTAGCCAATGGATGGTTGCGGTAAAAAGAAGCGCTCTGCGGCTTGTGTTACCTTCAGATAACCCATTGCCTATATTTCACGCTAAGAATCTGCCTATCGAGTAGCTATTGATCCTTTCCTTCTTTTCTCATTAAGTCAATATTTGGGTAGCCACATTGACGGCGCCAGTATACTAGCTTGCATCACCGCCGCGGTGCCTTCAAATAAGTAATGCCAGGAGACTAATTTTTCTACAAGGAGGAATGCAGTGTTTGGCAGATAGTGTGTCCGGTCTCCAATTCGAGGCAGTGGGTTATCTGAATGTAACACAAGCCGCAGAACCCCTCTTTTTACCGCAGCTATCCACTGGCTACACACAAAACGATACGAGAACACTCCCAAAACAATTACAGGCTTACATTAGCAATCCGGACGAAAAGACATTAGGCCCGAAATCGAAGAGACCAGTTTGTGTGCGGTGGTTGTCCAAAGGCCTTTACAGGTTCATGTCTACTTGTCAATCTCTGTAGAACTATAACGGAAACGCCATCAAGGATATGACATGCTCTGTCACGCATTAAGAGCGCATTAGGTCTGACCGAGTGGACTGATACGTGACAACACGTTGGAAATGCACACCGGCCCCGAGTTACCATGCGCAGCATGGCCGTTAGAATAAAGGACCAATTAAACCGCAGGAAACAGTCTGGCGTGGTTCTGCGGCTTGGTTTCAATGAAAGACCCGCTGGGCAACTTCTACGCGCATATTAACTGAATTTCTTTGCTGCAAAAATGATCGCGTCACCATGGGGAAAATTCGAGGCCGGACACACACGTAGTATCTGCCAACCATTGCATTTCTCCTAGTACAAGACCAAGTCTTCCGGGCACTGTTTATTTGATGTCACCGCGACGGAGATTGCAGTTAGCGTGCTGGCGCAGTCACTGTGTCTTCATCTATCACCTAGGCAAATTAGAGCGATGGTTATGTTGCTGTGGCCGATAACGGCTCCCAGACCCCCTCGACTACACAATGCGACAGAATGACAAATGGCAGTGCTGGTTACAAGTGGCCTATGAGGAAGGGCTAAACTTTTGCTACCATTGGACTGGCGGGCGTAGCTTTAGTTCGTTGTTCTTTGACGTTGATCAGGTATTGAAATAAATCAAGATTGTGCTTAGCGTTCCATTTGAACGTGATTTTTGCCCGTTTGTTGCTCTCGGCAGGGCACCGCGCTCGTGACCCCAAGTCTGTTTGACTAGATGTCGCTGAGTGGTTTCAAGAACGCTACCTAGGATGGACTCGGACAGCATAGCTCAGCGCATTTCCAGTAACTTTGCCCTATCCAAAGAGGGTCGAAGGAGATACTTTGGACTAGCTAGCTAGCCCTCTTGACTCTAGATTGTGAGTCGTAACAATGTTTGCTGTCAAACAGGAAACAGTTGTTTTTGCGCCCTGTTGAGGCCCAATCGCTTCGGAGTTCACGACTCTGCTGACTAGCATGGGCGCACATTATGTCACACACGGTGTGCACAGCCCAGACTGAGCTCTTCTGTTCGTTCATACCGGGGTCGACTGAACTAGTCGAACCGAGTTATCCTGGTGCGGTTAGGATATGTGTGCGCGCGTATGAATGATGAACAAATGTTTATGGCAAAGCCGTTGTCACGGTCGGCTCACAGACCGAAGTCTGCCCACTGATTCCAGTAAGCTGTCACTCCCTTCTACTATCGTAGAATAAATCCATTCCTATGGGTTGCTGTCTCAAGTGTCTCGCTGGGAGTAAGTCCAACTTGAATTAATATTCCGCCCTTCCGTTTTTGACATTCGCATTACTTTGTTATGCGTGTATATTGCTATGTTATTTTATTTGTTGCACAGAATTTGTGGTGCTACGTAGTCAACCACTGGTTTAAATAGGCTGGCTCATTGTTCTTGTGTGTTTAAGTTCCGAGAAGGCTCATCAAACTCTGGCATGGGAATTAGCGGCGTATTTTTGAGCTAATGAACTAGCAAAGTCTTTCGTACACTCTCCAATGTCTCGTCTCGAGCGCTAATTAATCGAGTGTGATTTCACGGAGGACCATTATGGAACAGGCTGAACAAAAGGGGCATTTGTCCCGTTACTTTTTGTGAACATACGTGAACAATAGAGTATCGACAAAGACAAGAGGGACCATGACGGACGTTTCTGGCTTATCAACCGTCACCAGCCAGTCATACCTAATTTTAAGTGTGGGTCACCTGGGATTCGGAGCCGGGATCTCTAATCATTGGGTCTAACGCCCTGCCAATGAGCCACGGGCTAGTTTTTCTGTCGTTTATGATCGGGAATATTAATTATCATGAGGTGGCGCTCACCAATTAAGTTTTGGGACATGCTTGTCCCGTTGTACTTTGGTTCACTGCTTAGGACGTTGGACTTCTAATCAGCAGGTTCTGGGGTCGAACCGCAGGAGTTGCAAAACCTGGAGGTGCGTGTGAGTAGCTGATGACGGTTAGTGGGTTATAAGTGGCTATCACAGTCTCGCATGTCTTTGCCGGCAATATTTTTGTCTGTGCTACTGGCCGCTGTGTAGCTGCTGGTGGGGTTCGAGATTGAGTCCTAAAGTACAAAGCGAGATCTGTGTGTCGTATAACGCGATCGAGGAGCGCCCCTCAATCTACCAGTTTACGGAGCGCGCACGTCCCATTGTGCCTTACGCTTTGACTAGAAACCTCGCAGGCAGTCGTATAACGACTAGTGGTAGTGGGTAGGATGGCACCGACAAAGACAAGTGAGACCCGAATGACCATTTTCTGCTTATTGGCCGTCATCAGTCAGTTATATCCACCCCCAAGCGTAGGTCACCTAAGATTCGAATCGGGGATCTTTGGTCCTTGAGAGCGATACTACCATCGACCTACGGGCCCAGTGTCCTGTCGGTTTGATCGGGAATATTATAAAGGATTTGTGTTCACTGACCAAGTTACGGAAGGTTCGTCCCTCCCTATCTTGGGGCTCAAACTAACGTGGTGGAGAAGCCGGATTTCGACAAACGAGTCCCTCAGAGCAGAACTCGCCAAATTTTGGTCAGCCGATAATAGACAGTTGCTCAAATCAAGCTGTATCCTGCTGCTACCAATTCCGAATATTCGCTGGATATAAGCAGTGCCATTGTGCCCGCAGCTTTTAATAATTCCGGTTCGTCGAAAAATGTCCGACAGCTCTCAGCCTACTATGCAGAACTATGTGCTTTCTTGTCGTTTGCTTTACTGACGAGCAAAAGGCCCAACCGAAACCCTGCATATCAACACATTTCTGCGTCTGTAGTATACTTTACGAGGCTCCTAAGAGCTATGACCGCGAATTCATGATATTTCAGTATATTTACAGTTCCGCGAGAAATTGACAGGTTAACCAGATCTATATTGATAAATAGGTTCCAATTTTCGCACTATTATAGAGTGATGCAACAATGGAACTAACGCCTTACGGACGCCGTTTTCGGGTTTGACATCGACATGTCGCAGGCACGCATGCGAGTAAGGTTTAAATAGTACGCTGGCGACGTGTGGTCAACGCCGCGGCATAGCGCAGACAGACCTTCACAAACCTTCGAAACGCTCGCCTCAAATCAAAGTAACAGCTAATCAAGGCCCGGAAAAGACGGCAGAAGCGTCCGAGAGATAATATAATTCAGAAATGCAAAAATGATTTACTGTACTGTGATGTGAAAAAGATTGCACCGTGTTGTATGTCTGATTCAACTGTGCAACCGGCCATAAGAAAACAAAGCTCAAAATGAAGTCACTAGTAAGCCTAAACCAAGAAAACAAATTCGTCGAAAAATTAAGATTTAGAAAGAGAAAAACACTATCACGCTGTTCTCGAGATTAACGAACGTAGCACAACCAACATATAATTGGAAAAAAATTAAGGATATGCACAATCCTGAGTGAAATCGACAACTGCCAGGTCCTCGGCCAGCCGAAAGTCCAGGATAAGAAGAGCTAGACAGGAATAGGCGGTGGAGCGCGAAAAGAAAGGCAAGCCTGATTAGTCTCCGGCAAGTGACGCATAAAGTAGACGGAGCCGGCAACAGTGAGGAGGGCGTAAGAAAGGAAAGTAAACAATTCACCAAATAAGTTTATTAATGGTTTGCAGGATTGTGTGACCACATATGAAGCTATCCAACTCGTTGCTACAGCCGCCCCACCAGCAGGCCCACGCTGGGATACAGGGAAGAGTTCGAGAGTGATCAGCATTGCCAAAGGACCCCAACCACAACAGTAGCCGAAGAGAAAGAAGATCAGGGCGACGATGGGAGAGACTGGGGTGGCCGCTGGAAACTACAAAATGAAAAAACCATAGGTTGTAGTCGAATTCAAAAATACAGAGAAATCGGTGGCACATCCATTCATTTTTAACAAGCGTAGTCGATAAACCACTGGACTGAGGACGAATTAAAGATCTGTTGGTGTCATTAGCAGTGCACAAAAGACAAAAACATGAATTTGAAGGGCTGACAGAAATTAAAAAAGGCAGAAACCCCGCTCCAATACGTTTTTTGATATAACAGCACATGTGCAAACTGCCAAACCTCAAAGTATAGCACTTTGAAACATTCTACTGGGGGCACAACTCGAAATATGTGTCTACATACGCAATTATAAACGGCAGCAGATCTGGGGTGTTCGTCCAAGTTTCTTCTTTAACGATGAAGTCTGCATACCGACGATCCAGTGACAATCATTTTGTCGCCTGTAGTTCAGTTACGGAGATTTAGTGTAACAACAATGAACTTAGATGGCGGACGATAAAGGACTTACTAAAATCTTCTTGCCATCTTTATTAAGTGGTCTAAAATATCCTTACGATCTTGTCACAGTGCGTGCAGGCTCGCCGTTCACAATGAGACTGGCATACGTCGCTCAGGGGACCGTTCGCGACAAATATGGTCGAGGACCTCCAGTTTTCGCCCGTTCTCCACACAAACAGCTTAATATTCACGACCGTAGGAGGGGACTGACCGAGCGGATGCCCGGTTTATAGGATCATTGCGGACGGCTCAATAAAACACAAGTACGGGCAAACCAAATACGAGCATTGTGAATTTAAAAAACAACTTCCTTGACATTTAAATCTCACAAATAAGTGATGATACGGTTCTGGGCTTTTTATTGTTCAATGTACGACTTTTTGATCTAACAGAACCTGAAACAACGAATACTGGGAAATCGACGTATATGGCGAATTTGCCTGAAAACCTTCCTGTGTGCTGTCAGGAATGTTCCGCCTTCTCAAACAGACATAACTGAACACCATTAGTGTCCACTTTCATATGAATGCGAGAGATGGCGTAAGGAGATCAGGAGAATATCAAAGCTCAGAATCCAAGCTTCAAAGATAACTTAAGCTCATACACTGGAACTTTTAGGCTAAGCTTAAAGAGAAAACACTGGGCAGTATTAACTCGCTGTCGGTGCTATTTCTAGTTAATTTCGCTGCCCAAGCCCTCGTTTTGGCAAGATGAAGAGACAAGGCAGCAGAAAGAAAAGAGTTTAAAAAGCCGTCAGTAAATGTCCTGTTTGCCAGACTTTAGAGATTACTTTCCGATCAGATTAATGATATAATACTGTAGGAATAAGGACGCTGAGTAAAAAAATGTCATAAGTATGACTGATTGTGAACTATATTGCGGAGAATGTTATTCAGGCAATCAGGACAAAAATAAGAACTCACTTTTTGGCCAAAGGCGAATAAGATGAGGGAGACGGACATTATAACACCTGTTGAAAGCATTAAAACGCGCCGGGGAAAGCGATCAATGAATAGACAGGCTATCAGGGAAAACACCAGTTGCGCTAGGCCAAGAGAGAAAGCACAACGCGCAGACTGGGATATAGGAGCAAACTTTTGACACAGTGGCTCGGTGTAGAAAGTTATGACATTTACACCAGTGAGTTGTTGGAAAACCATAAGGTTGATAGCCATACGCAGTCGGGATCGAAGTTCTGGAAGAACAGCTGTACAAGGAAATAGGAGGGGTACCAGACCCAGCTGGCAGTCAGCACCTTCCGAATGGTTGGTTGCAACGGAGGCCGATAGTTCATCCACAGCGGCCGAGTGCTGGAGCGAACCAGAGATAAGAATGGTATTAGGGTAAAGTCCAGTTTAAAGACAAAACTGAGTTCGTTGGCAGTATGTGATGGGGTGGCATCAATGCACATAGATGCCAAAATAGGAATGACTCCAGGAAAAGCATTCGGACGTTAAAAAAGAAGACATGTGTCTTAAAGCAAACGGGCAGTTTGAAGAAAAGGATAAATCTCAAAACTTACGTCTCCTCGAAGCCAGGAAAGATTTGTAAGCGCTAGTTTCAGGTTACCGTTCCGAAACAACCAGACTGGAGACTCTGGTAAGTAGAAACTGAGAGCGAAAAGTCCCGCAGTCGGCAAAAGCATCAGCTTGGCCGTCTCATACCATGTTGTGTACATGCCAAATGCGTAGGCTATGCAGATGCCGGCTACAATGCCGAACTGGGCGAACGATCCAAATTGACCACGCTGAGATGGTGGGGCAACTTCCACGAGAAACACAGAAGCAGTAGCGAGAAGCATGCCAGCCGCAACACCAGTCAAAATACGCCCTAAAAGTAGGAGCGCGATGAGACTGTTTGTTGGCTCGGACGGTGGGCTTAGGCCTTGTGCACTACAAATCATAAACCATCCAAGAAGGGCAGGCAGTGTAGAAAAGCAGAGTGTTGCTCGACGACCTTTGAAAGTGAGAAGCGGGCCCACAAAAAGGCTTCCAATAAGTGCACCCAAATTGATCACACTTGAAAAGAAGGCCAGAATAAAGTCCGGAAGGAGAAGTTGAGCGGACACCGATGACGAATACCCAAGAGTGACACCTTTATGAAGACAAAAAACGTGGGTTAATCTGGGGCACAGGAAAAGGCTAATCTGACGTAGCAATATAGCAAAATATAGGACTACGGACGGAGCAGTCAGGAAAGATATATGCCAGGGGTTAGGGCCAATAAAACCATGGTTCTTGTGATCGTCTTACCTTCTCTTATATATATCAATGTATATGCAGAATGGTATCACCGGCAAAGACAAGGGAGACTGCAATGGCCATTTCTGGCTTATTAGCCGTCGTCCACCAGTCATACCCAACCCCGAAGTGTGGTACACCCCCGTCTCGAACTCTCGACCTGTTAGTTAGAATCCACGCCTCTAACCACTGGGTCACGAGCCCGTTGCAGCGATGATTTACTTAAGAAAGAGCTCGCTTTCTTGTATCGGTTATTCCGACTCAACCGATGCCCGGTCAGTTTTGTGAAAAATTGTCTCAGACATCAGAGACAATCAAAAGGCGTTTGTTCTAATGAGGGACGAGAGCTGCGGAAATTCTAATCTCTACCCTACATGCAGGGCATTTCCGAAGCGATCGCCAGACAACCAAACCGGTTTGGCCTCTTCATTGCCCACAAGCCCGCGTCCTCCCTGCGCGCAACACTGTCCCGAGTGAAAGATCCTATATCCAAAGAGCAGCAAACCAATATCACCTACCGAATTCCGTGTACTAACTGCCCTTCCAATTATGTTGGTAATACAGGCCGACGACTTGGGACGCGTATAAACGAATATAAACCGGCCATCCGCCGACGTGACCTTTTGTCACTCGTGTTTGCGCACGCGCTTGAATGCGAACATCGCTTCAATTGATAAGGAGCTGAAATTTTTGCCATAGCAAACACCAAACAGGCCCGAGAATTCCTCGAAGCCTGGCACTCTAACACGACTGGCATCAATCGCCATATCGATCTGGACATTCATTACAAAGGTCTGCATACCCGGCTCACTGACTTGCGCCCACGACCTAACAGAAGCCGCCAATCCATACCGGGCCATGTATAATCGCACTATTTCGCCACCCCCTACCCCAGGCACAGCGAACCGCAACTGCAATCCCTAACACCTCTACGTTGGATCACCGACTTCTGCCCGCATGCACTCCGATGAGTCATGCATCAACAGGCACATCGGGTTAGATGCCACGTACAAGAATCTCAGAGAAAAGTGGAAGAGACGAAAGCCGATCAATACGGACTGAAACACACGACGGCAGCTTACTAGCTGAGGCACCAAATGAGTATTGATTTTGTAGCACGTTTGAAATTTTAATTGTTTTCAGCACATTTACTCTAGTCTGACGACGACACGGGAAACCGACGTCGAAAATTTACTCAATAAAGTTTTCTCCCTTTCCCAAAGATCGTCTTTGATTTCAATATATATATATATATATATGTATGTTGAAAAGAGATGGGTTCTTTGGGACAAGAGGGTTTATTGCGTAAATTTTCGACGCTGGTTCCCCAGCTCGTCTTCAGACGCTTGCGTCCCTCACCTATAAATACTGTGAAGCGCGAAACCACACTCACCTCCGACGATGGAAGCTTGTTTGATTTTGAAACGTCAGGACAGTAAAACTATGGCTTCCGAGATCGCCTTTTCTTCTCATTTATGTCCGGGGACACGCATCTTCGCTTCTATTATCAATATACATGCTGAGTCGGCGATATACTGATGTGCTACGCCCGTCAGTGGATAGTAAAAAGGGCCGGGACAGTTAAACAATCAGGTAGAGCGCATGACATAATGCTACATACGTAGCGAGACCGACCGAATTCGAGGTAAGCAACAATTATTGTCCCCCTCAAATTCGAGGGACTTATAAACCGTGAACTCGGATAGCGCCTAATCGCCCAGGGCTAGACATTTGCTAACCCGTTTGACTTGCGAGCTAGTGCAGGGCTAGTAACCTGACTGGCTTAGTGCTTGATCTGTGCGAGGAAAGGAACTTTTCTGCTACACACCCTCCTTGATGTTCGCCCAAGTGCATTTCGCACGTCAGGCCTGGGGGTCCCTTTGCACGAACGCGCGCATACAGGGTGCACGCATGCACTTTGTCCGGAATTTAGGCCGCCGTCTGGCGGCTTAAATCGCCTCGGTCTACAACGCCCTCAACTCGCCCGATAAGGCGCGTCAACCTACTTTACCCTTGTGGAAAGTGTCCGCTGGGATTTCTGAAAAATCCAGTCAATTGCAACACTAGCCCGCAATGGGCGACCGAGCCAGCCCTGGGCGGTTTTCAGACACGCTAGTGCCGTTAACGGCCGTTAACGGCACTAGCGTGTCTGAAAACCGCATGATAAATAAGAAGAGATAAGAGATTGCGAAAACAATGCAGCAACCCGTTTTTCGCGTTCAATCAAAACCATTTCTAGCGGCGTTGTTTCGAGTAATGATGTCTATGGCAAGCAGACGAAACAAGCCTAAATTTTAAGTCAGAAGCCCGCAAGTTCCATCGATCAATTAAATTACTCACCACCAGTAACAGACGCGAGCAAAATTGACATAACCGTGAAATACAGCCGGGCTGACACTAATTTCCGTCTGACAGAAGCAGCGATTCGTTCCTGGCATGTTAGCGTAAATCGCTCCAGTTTGTGGCCCATCATTTTTTTCCCCTGTTCAACGAAATTCACATAGTTGACCGCCAGAAAGTCAAGCCTCTGAACTAGCAAAGACGTGCACCAAGGTGACCCACAAACCGTTTCAGTATATTGCTGCTTTAACAGCACATTATAACTTTGGAGGCAATTTCGTATCTACAAGAATTCACAGTACTATGGTTGGTTGAATCACTAAATGCCGGACTACAATCCAACAGGTTCACAATGCGGAATGTTTGAACAATATCCCTGTGCGTTTGCCTATGAATTTGGTGATGGTGTTTTCAATTTAGGATGCTTCCCATGAAGTCTTAACGTGCATGAATATTTCGGTAGTTTATTATCCATTGTTTGGAATCCTTTGGAACCGTTTTCCTCTTGGTCTGCCCATGGTCTTCAGGCATGTGTGACGCACTCCAAATACGACGTCACAGATATTGCGAAAACTTTGAGGGAGATGTTTTCAGCGCGCGTTTCGAATTTGGTTTGAAATTTTCTGCCTCGGGAGATTTCACTTTTATCGAGATTTCTTTCTACTGGACGTCCTCAAGGCCTGTGGGTATTAAGAATCCGATTCGTCTTTGCGACCGATTCATCTTTGGAAACCTGACTTGCGCCAGTGCCGTCAAAACAAATGATGCATCATGTATTAAGCATGATATTAATGACTGCATTGTTGGACGTTCTGCTGTCAGACCAATGCCTGTAAAACGAGCAAAAAGTCTAGGGACGTTGGGGGATGTCACATAAGACGATGAAAGCTGTACCACACTTTTTGGACGTATCCATAAATTTTCGAAAATGGAGGGGAAGTTAAAAGGTCTAAAAATGGAGGCAGAAAATTTATGGAAGCTTACTCACCACTTTCGTGAAGATAAGAAGTCGACGAATTTGGCAATCCAGAATCCGAAAAAAAAAATATGCAACCACGGCTTTTTTAGCCATATCAAACGCCGAAACTGACGACGGTTCATCCAGGGAGCTAGAAGCAGTTGAATTGAAGTCTCTTAGGCGAGAAAAAGACCAGCCAAAGCGAACTCAGAGAACAAAGAATCTTCCCAGAAAAACAACGCGCACCTCTGTACTGTCCAAAAAAACGAAGGCCGCTTGTGTACACGCAGACCAGCGGATGTGGACGACAAGGAGGCCTACGAAGGATCGCCGGAGGCTCCTAACAAGTAAATTGGAGAAATGATGCGCGACAACAACGAGCGCTAGATTCAGTTGCAAGCAAAATGTAGTTATAAAAGGAGTACCCGAATCAACGGCGACGATTCCAAAGGTGAGAGTTATGCATGACTTAGACCTTCTTCAAATGTATGCGAAAGATTTGTTAACAGACGATGAGTCGCTTAAGGTTCTCAAAGCATTCTGAATAGGGAAGACTCAGTCAGCACCCGGTTCTACTTCCCGGCCTCGACCCCTAAAATTCATTTTTGAAGCACAGACACAGCTCCTGTTACAGAGAAAATCATCTCTGCGGGGTTATCATCCGGAATTTTTTTCAGCCGGATTACGAGCCAAAAGAGCGAATGAAAATGAGAGAGCTGATGACGGAGCTGAAAAAGCGGAGAAGCAGCGGCGAAATACACCAACAAATCAAGTACGGACAAATAATTCAGTTCAAAAGGACATTTCTCTGGCCGAAGGCCGTCATTCTGACAGCCTAACCGATGCAAAGGTGCCAACTCTTGAGGCTTCTCGCCCCAGTGACCGATGTCTATAAACCTATTGCACTAACTGTCAGAGTCTCCTCAACAAGTTACATAAACTCAGATTACTGGAAATGAACAGAAGCCTCATATAATCGTCCTAACAGAGACATGGTTGACTGAGGAAATGAGTAGTAGCGAAGTCAGTATTGAAGGCTGCCAACCGGTCAGTTGTGACAGATTTCAGCGTAGTGGAGGAGGCACAGCGATTTAGATATCAAATGAAATTCCGTGCTCTCAGCGAGAAATATCCGATGGGGCGCCGCGAAATTTTGAAATAACTTCATGCAAGATATGTATCAAACAAGTACCGACACTAAACCTGTTTGTTGTCTATCGACCTCCTAGTTCGAATGAAGTCGCCGATATGGAATTACTTAGGGAAATGGAGTTGTTATGTAAGCAGGAGAACTTACTACTTCTGGGTGCCTTTAACGCTCTAGGGACAGCCTGGAATATTCCCCTAACAAACACCCCGACCACGTCATTTTACCACGAACTACTTCAAATCTCCCTAAATGAATATATCATTTAACAGATAAAATTCGGAGCAAGAATGATGGAAGGACAACAATCTAATTGTTTAGATCTCGTTATCAGTTGAGAAGAAGGACTAATAAGGGAAGTGAATTCACAACCTCCACTCGGTTTAAGCGATCATATTGCTTTTGCCTGTATGTGCTCTCTCCTATCGAACTTACAACCAAAAATCAAAAGGCACAGAAATATTTGGAAGTGTGAGCTTAACGCAATGAGACGCACCATTTGCAGAAAACCTGGTTGGTCAACACAGAAGATTCAGAGAAATTCTGGCAACGCCGTGGGTCAATCCGACGACAACAAGACCATGAGGAGGAAACAGTTAATCTGGAAAAAGTATTTGAAACTTCGAGCTCCAAGGTCATTCGCCAAATATAAGGATCAGCGCAATATATGCCGAAAACAAATACGGGTTGCTAGGACTTCTTTCCAACGCCGACTAATAGCAGATTCCATTACATGTCCCAAGAAGTTTGACGGGTACATCCGCAGTAGTAGGAAACATAGGGACGAAATTGCCTGTCTAAAGGATAGTCTTGGAAACTTATAAGTCGAAGGACCACAGAAAGTGCGATTACTCTCTTAGTTTTTTAAATCAGTTTTTACGGAGGAGTCTTCAGAAGAAAATCAGCAGTTTGAAATGGACCGAGACAGCCAGGAGGTTCAAATGCGCCAAGATATTGCCGTCATTGAAACCGTCGCTTTTTCCGTCGACGAAGTAAGACGCATCCTCAGTCAAATAAACCTGATAAGTCTCCCGGACCCGACAGAATTCACGGACTAATACTTAAGGAGCTATCAATGGAGCTGTCAAAGCCCCTTTCGAATCTCTTTGAACTGTCAATGAGAACAGAAAGGCTGCCCTCACAGTGACAGACAGCTAACCTCGTTCCACTGCATAAGGTAGGTAGCAGGATGAGAGCAAGCAACATTAGGCTTATTAGCTTAAATCGCCTCCCTTGCAAAACGGTGGAAATATAGGTAAGAGCGCTATAGAGCAGTCTTGTGAAGAAAATTACATCTTGCAGGATTTTCAACATGGCTTCCGGAGAAGACGTCCCTGCCTCTCAAATCTACTAGCTTGTCTGGAGATCTGGACCAGGGCTCTAGAAGAGGGTTTTGAGGTCGAAGTCGTGTACATCGATTTCCGCAAAGCTTTTGACACTGTCCCGCACCAACGTCTTCTTCACAAATTGAGCGCCATCGGCATCCGGGGAGATCTTCTGAACTGGATTAGGGCGTTTCTGGTTGGTCGGAAACAACGTGTCTCTTTTGGAGATGATATGTCCGAGTGGGTGAACGTGACCAGTGGTGTGCCACAAGGCTCAGTTCTGGGACCAGTGCTCTTCATCCTTAACGTTAACGACAGCCTTCAGGAACTCGACTGCGGCAAAATAATGTTTGCAGACGATGTTAAGCTCTGGCAAGTCATTAAGAGACCGAATGATCAGAGATCCCTTCAAGATAATCTGCACCGACTGCAAGCGTGGTCGGAGAAATGGCTTCTAGATTTCAATCTGGAGAAGTGTACCGTCCTTCATCTGCGTCCAACAAACTCTCATTCAAATGAGAGCCTGAGGACAAATCACCTGAAAGATATAAGGCTCCCCGCAGAATCTTCACAGAAGGATCTCGGGGTTTGGATACAGAACAACCTGAAACCAACGCTGCAGTGCCACAAGGCTGCAAAAAACGCCATCGGAGTGCTGCATGCAATCAAAAGTGCTTTCGTGAATTTTGACCAAGACCTTTTTGGGAGAGTTTACGGCACTTTTGTTCGGCCCCACTTAGAATATGGCTTACAAGCATGGCGCCATGGTTAATGAGGGACCAAGCATGCCTCAAGCGGGTACAACGGCGTGCAGCAAAGGGGGTAAACGGTCATGAAAGCCAATCCTACACGGACAGACTGAATTGCCTTAATTTATTCCCTCTGTGTTACAGGCAGCAAAGAGGTGATCTTATCCTCGTCTACAAGATAATGCATGGTCTTGAGTATGCACTTAGCTTTGAGGACATGTTTTAGTGGAACCTTTCATCCCATCTTCTTGGTAACTCCATGATGTGTTTACTTAGACGACCGATTCCGTCGGCCGCACCTATAAGTTGCAACATATCATAAACTCTTGTGATGTCAAACCCGTCTGGAAACCTCGTCGACGCATAGCGACCCCATACCGCGTAGAGGATGGTAAAATTCTGGACGAGCTTCTAAAAGCACAGATTACTCAACCCTTTTCCTCCAGGTGGGCTCCACCCACCCAGGAAAGGCTGTTCCTTGCGACTGTGTATTGACTATCGCCGCGTGAACGCCGTCACCAGCTGTGAGTCGCCTCCCCTACCTCAACTAGGCGATACCCTTGACACGCTGGGATGCCTGGCATGGTTCTCCACTTTATATTTTAAGTCAGTATATTGGCAAGTCAAAATACACCCGGAAGCGTTCACTGTGCCGTAAGGTCTGTATGAATTCCAGACACTTTTATTCGGGCTTTCTTATGTCGCTGCAATCTTTCAGCGGCTGCTGTATCAGGTGTTCCGGCACCTCATTCAAGTCAAATGCTTTGTCTGTCAGGACGACATTGTCGTATTTGGACAGACAATTGACCAAGACAACCGTAATCTACAGGAGGTTTTAAAAGCGCTCCGCGATGCCGGATTGATGTCAATCCCCCCCCCATAAATTCGTCTTCCTACGCTCATATTTAACAATGTTGGGTCACAAAATCTTATCCGGCCGTATAGCTACCGTCAATGATAGGCTAAAGCAAATTCGCACATGGCTTACCTCGATAAACCAGCCGCAACTCCATAGATTCCTTCAACTAGCTTCTTATTACAGACAGTTTATTCGGAACTTTGCCCATACAAGCCGGTCCACTTCATGAACTCAGAAAAAAACAGCAAATGCACTTACAGAAAAAACCGACGATATTTAACAGTACGTGACAGAGGAAGAAATAAAAAGACTTCACGGTGACTGTTACGCCGTGGATGGGTTTGATGTCTTAAAGATGCGAGTGGGTTAAATGTGTGATTATATAAGAGTTTAAATAGCAAAAATAGTCCCTTTCGTAATCTACGGAACCATAAAGGATCAAAGCCCTAAGCCGGAAACGTTCTTGGTAAGACAAATGTCTGTCTTCCGGGGTTAAAATTCTCTTGGTAAAAAAAGTGTTGAACGGATTCTATTTTCTTCCGCTCAGTACCACGCATGAGGCTAAATAAAAACGAATAGTATTCCAGACCAGGTCTAACATACATGTTGTAAAGGCGCATTCAAATTTTCCTAGTTTTAAAGTTTCGGAGGATAAACCAGGTCGTTCTACGTGCTTTGGAAACTATCAAGGCACAGTGCTACGAGAGATTGAGCCTCTTGGAGTATGATACGCCCAGATCTTTAATAACCCCAGGCAAATTTATGGCGTGACCGACAATACTTAGTTGAGGTTGGCGGTCGTCGCCAACCACCAGGACTGAGCACTTATGCCAAGAAAGAGAAAGGCGCCATGCGCGACACCACTGGGCGAAAGCCTGTAGATCGCTCTTTAGGAGCTCAAGCACGATGTCATAATCTGCCGGCTTATATCGATATGCAACTTTGAGATCTTCGGCATACATGAAAGGCTTACCATTCTGAAATAAATCGGGTACATCATTAACGAAAAGGCAAAATAAAAGCAGGCCGAGTACACTACCCAGAATGATTCCACTCCTCACACGTGTGGGCTTGGAGATAGTATTGTAAATCTTAACGCGTTGTGTACGAACTCCCAGGTATGCAGATATTAAGTCAGTTTATTAAGGGAATGAGGCTTTCGCCCTTGAGCTCCCTATTCATGTTCAGTTCAGTTCAGTTCAATTTATTGAGGGAAATAGGCGTAAGCCTTTGAGTACCCTATTTGCAACGTAAAAAATATGTGGTGTACAGATAGATGCTCTGGGCTGAAATAGTTCGAACACGCCCATAATGGTGGGACAAAATGAGAAGGAGTTACAGGGGGTGAGCTCGACTTCTCATCGCTCGTGGTCATTTCAGAACATAAATATGTCCATATTCTTCTTAAAACTTTGTATAGATGGTGACATCACAACATCTGCGGGAAGCTCATTCCACGGTTTGACCACCCGAACCGAGAAGGAGAACTTCCGCACATCCAGCCGTGCCTGCTGAGTGCGCAGTTTTAACGGGTGACCTCGGAGGTTTGTCGTGGTAGCAAATTCAAAAAAGTCCTCGAAGGCCAGACTGCAATCCAACCCCTTTACAATGCGGAAGGCTTGCAAGAGATCTCCGCGAAGTTGCCTGTAACTCAAAGGAAAGAGGTTCAGATTTACTAGGCGGGTCGCATAAGGAAAGGAGCTTTGACCCCTAACCATCTTTGTGGCTCTCCTCTGGACTCTTTCGAGGCAGTTTTGATCCACAACACCCCACGGCCTCCAAGCTTGTATGCCGTACTCTAAATGCGGCCGGACGAATGTTCTGAATGTCTTAGAGAAAGCTTCTTCGTCAAAGTCCATAAACGCACGCTTGATGGCGTACAGTACGGACATTGCAGTTTTGCCACTCTCGAACAGTGGGCGGATGGTTTTAGGGAACTCGTCGTAATCACACCGAGGTCCCTTTGGGCTTTGACCTCTTGTAGTGCTGCACCGCCCAGAAAGTAGCCTCTTGTGCTGGCGGATGTGGCTGTGTTGCCTAGGCGAAGTATGCTACATTTGGCAACGTTGAACCGCAGGAGCCAACGGTTTGACCACTCCTCCAACCGATTCAGGTTCATCTGCAGTCTGTCTTCATCGGCAGGACCACGAATTACACTCCATATCTTCATGTCGTCCGCAAACATTGCTACTTCAAAGTCCAAATCTCTTGCGGCATCGTCCACGTAGATAAGGAAGAAAATGGGTCCCAGAACTGAACCCTGGGGGACACCACTTTCGACCATAGCCGGATCTGATTTTCCCCGACCGACGCACACAACCTGATGTCGACCCACAAGGAAGTTTACGATCCATTTAAGGAAGTTGCCACCGATCCCTGTTTTTTCAGCTTATGTAAGAGTTTTTGGTGTGCCACAGTTTCGAAAGCCTTCTGGAAGTCGATGAAGGCTATGTGGACCGCGTGCCTGTCGTCGAGAGCTCGGGTCCAGCTCTGAAGAGATTGCAGCAGGTTTGTCGTGCAGGATCTTCCTGCTCGGAACCCATGTTGGCATTTCGATAGCAGGCCGTGAACTTCCAGGAATTGCATCAGTTCACACTTTATGATCCTTTCCATAACTTTGCAGAGAATGCATGTCAAACTTATGGGCCGGTAATTTGTCGTCGCTGCCCTGTTACCTCCTTTGTGTAGCGGAGTAATATGCGCCAGCTTCCAATCGATAGGAAGTGTTCCAGTGTCAAATGACGTTTGAAAGAGCATCGACAAAGGCACAGAGAGCTCACGGGCAAGTTCCTTCAGAAGCTTGGATGGAATCTCGTCTGGTCCTGGCGACTTCGATTCGTTCAATGCCTCTAATTCTCTTCGGACAATGCCTTCTGAGAAGAGTATATCACTGACGCTTGGAGTCGGCAGTTCTTCTGTGGAGGGAGGAAGGAACCTTGCCTCGTTTATGTAGACTGATTGGAAAAACCGTGAAAAATACGCAGCTTTATCCCTACTATCAGCGATCTCAACGCCATCAGTAGTCTTCATCAAGGGGATTTGATGCCTGTTCCTTGTAGTTCGTCGGAGGTAGCTGTAGAGCAATTTTGGGTTCTGCGTTGCTTTTCGTAGCAAGTTCTTCTCGAATTCCCGCCGCGTCTGAATTATCAGCTTCCTCAGTTTGTTCCTCTGTGTCTTGTAGGTGTTGAAGCATTCAGCTTGTCTAGTGACGCAGTATTTTCTCCACAATTTGTGCTTCCTATTGATTTCCTTCTTGAGGTTGCTATTTAGCCACCCAGGGCGTTTGTTCAGTCTTACACTAGTCAGTGGGCAGTGGCTGTTGATGAGCTGCAGAAGGACATTCTTGAACAGCTCCCAGTCATCGTTGGCACTTCCCGTAAACAAAGAGCCCCAGTCAAGACCGGATAAGTCTGCCCTCATCTGATTGAAATCGCCCCGCCAAACATTACGCCTTTTGTGGCCTGGAGTGTGTGACATGGAGAATAACGAATAATCCCACATAAGCACTACGTGGTCACTTCGGCCAAGGGGCGGCATGGAGGCGATCTCGTCTATGCTGTCTGGTGTTTTCGTAAAGACCAGATCCAGGCAGTTTGCCCTTTGTCCTTCACGTGTTCTCGTTGGGAACATTACATGTTGTGTGAGGCACGCATTTAATGTCTTGCTCAACAGGCGGTAATCGAATGCGGATTTTGGACCTGACGCTTGGAGGGTATTCCAGTTTGTCCCTGGTGCGTTGAAGTCGCCCATGATCATGATGTTAGGTCGACTGGAAAATTTCTCCAACTGCTCCAATAGTTGAGTGTCGGCGATTCGGTCTGTCCTAGGTGGTCGGTAGACAGTGAGGACATCGAGACACGGGGAACCGGTAGCCTTGATGGTCAACCAAACAGCTTCCGTACTGCACACAAACTTGGTGGTTTTATCCGACACTGCCAGACCGTCATTCACATACACAACGATACCACCACCCTGACGATGTTCCCTGTCCCTCCGATAAATTTGGTATCCAGGCGAGGCTACTTCGTTATCGCTAATATTCTCGGACAGCCAGGTCTCAGTTACTGCTAAAACATCTGGAGACAGCTCAACAAGGCAAAGTTTTAGTTCGTCTAGTTTCGATATGATGCTTTGGGCATTCGTGTACAAGCACCTCAGGTTAGCACCAGCCGAATTTTCCGTTGCATTTGTTACTGCTGTGAGCATTACTCCGTTATCGCGGGCGTCGTGTTCTCTAGGCTCTTCCGTTACCTGATTGGTTCCATTTACATGCCTTGTTTCAGTCAGATCACTGGACGATACGGGCTCACTTGTGTTAGCGCCTTGATCAGGTGGTTCAACGAAAATGTCTGTTTTAGTTGAGTAGCTGTCGTCGTTCGTAGTATTACAGGCTGGTTCCACTGAAACGGCATATATTTCCGAACTACCTTCCCCTTTAAGATAGCCAGATTGTGTTCGCCATCCTTCAGTCTTGATTTTAACTCCAAGACAAGTTCCCGGCGTTTCAACCGTTCCGCTGGTGAATAGTCCGGTTGAAAAAAAACCTGCTTGTGTGTGTTTCTGAGATCGGTTTTTTTAGAGAGGATAAACTTGATTTGCTCTTTGTTCTCCAGCATAATTTTGAGAGGGCGAGGTGGTTGTGCTACTTTCCTGTCTTCACTCCTTTTTCCTATCCGGAATGCTTTCAGAACCTTTATTTCCATGTCTGCCGGCAGTAAATGATTTAGAAGACCATGAAAGGAAGCAAGGTCCTCTGAGACACGGTCTTCAGGTCTGACTGCATTCGATTCTGACAAACCCTGAATAACCAGACACTGCTGGTGAGCATGGTCCTCCTTACTCAGGCTTTCCGGTGAATGCGCTGCATGTGGGCGAGGACGATTTACGGAGTCATCGCTTGGACGCACACTTTTACTGTCTACCGACTGTCTTGAGCAACCCATCAGGGCTGGCTGGGACTTCAGAATCCTGTCATGGCGTTTCCCTCTCCCCTCTACCCACTGGTTCATGTCTTCGCATTCAGCTACGTGCTCTGTCGTGCGCTCGGGTGGTTGCCAGAACAAGAGGGCAACAGTAGACTGGATGACCCAGGTATATCGTCTCCAGGCAGAACAGAAATCCCATCACTTACAGCAAGAGGCTTAGGTGAGATGGCTTCCGCGACAGGTAATTTTTTTGCGACATCGCTTAAGACATCGTGCGTGGGAATCGAGTCTCCCTTTATCGGCGGCTTCTTTTTCATTGCCCTGCTGTTGCCGGCGTCTGCGGTTTTGGCTGTTGAGTTACTACTCGTGTTTGAAGGTTC
>CACRXP010001136.1:0-13235 GCA_902702965.1 Spirometra erinaceieuropaei | reverse complement strand
GAAACGTGAACAGATACGGAAATTTAATAGCGGCATGCTAAATTCCCGGTGGCCCTTTCTCAGTGTCATAGAAAAAGTTGTCTGGGAAGGATGAGGAAAATAAAAGTTTAATCGAGTCAGTATTCAGATAAAGGCGTAGCCTTCTCTTAAAGGTGTGTAGATTTTCTGAAGATCTTATATTTATTGGAAGGTTATTCCAGAGGAAAGTATACCTGGAAGCGAAAAAAAGGGAGCGCTTAGAGGTGGAGGACGCTGGAAGAGGTATAATTAGAGACGAATTGCGAAGATTGTATGGGCGACTACTAGGGGTAAGTGCTGAAATCCGAGGAAAATTTGAACTATGATTAATGCGAAAGAGGAGACAGAAGCCCGCTTCTAGTCTTCGAACCCATAAAAATTTTAGGTTAGTTAGTTGGCACCTATCTGAGTAGGAGATATTGGGATGTTCCCTATCTAAAAGTTTTTTTGAAAAACGTCTTTGGACATTTTCAATTTTTAAACGACTGGCTTCATTCAATAAACCAAAGAATGGGCAACAATACTCGAGAATGGGAAGTACAAACATACGATAGAGCCTTAATTTAATTTCAGGAAGATAGAAATTGTAAGAAATAAAGCCACAAATCTGGGCAGCTTTGGCTGTAATTCTGTTAGCGTGCGGCGAGAGATCAAGATTACTAGTGTAGCTTAAACCTAAATCCTTGATGGTGGTACATTCAGTCATAGGTGTTCCTTGAAAGACCACAGGTTGGGGTAGCCTATCAGGTCCAAAACACATATAACGACATTTAGACGGAGAGAATTCCATTAGCCATTTTGAGCTCCAAGCTGAGAGAGCAAGCAAGTCAGCATGGATTTGCTCCAGGCAATGAAGGCTCGTAGATTTTTTGAAAGAATATACACATTTGAGATCATCGGCATAAATAAATGATTGAGAATGTTTAACTGCGGCTGAAATATATTTTATGTAAAGCAAGAACAAAAGAGGACCTAAAACGGTACCTTGTAGGACACCGCTCACAATAGGACTTTCACTGGAAAGTGAAGATCCCACCAAAACCTTTTGTTTACGATTAGACAGGTATGACCTGAGAAAGTCTATTAGTGGACTGCGAATTCCCATAGCTTCCAATTTAACCAAGAGTCTTTTATGTGGCACTTTATCAAAGGCTTTACTAAGATCAAAATAAATTACGACAACAGAAAGGTGATCATTACGAAGAGAGGTAAGTAGATCGAGAAACGACAGATGACATGTTTCACAAGAGCGATCTGGTAAAAAACCATGCTGGGAAGGGCTAATAACTTGATTGGCTATGCAAAATTCGGTAATTTTTATGGCGATAATTTTTTCAAAGATTTTGGCGAGAGAGGGTGTTTTATGGACACCTCGATAGTTCTGTACGTCAGAACGACAGCCAGACTTAAATACTGGAATAATAATAGAAGTTTTCCAATAGTCAGGGAAGAAGCCATTTACGAGAAATACTGAAAAGATTTTGCTAAGCAGAGGAGGAAAATCTCTTAGTTGTTTTATCAAAGAGTTTGGGATATTGTCCGTACCTACTGAGTGAGAGTTAGGAAGATGACTTATCAGTTTTTGAATACATTCAGGAGAAAAATTAATGAAGCTATGAGAAGCATCAGACAACGAAGGAATTAAAGGGATCGGATCAGTTTCAATGGTGAAATACTTGGCAAAGAACGAATTTAAAATTTCTGCTTTGCCTGACTCCTCTGTAATGAAGGCATCACTTGCACTAAGCAAGGGCGGAATGACTTGGTGGGACTTAGCAGATGATCTCTGACGGAAGATCTGAGCAACTGATTTAGAAGCATTCACGTCATTAATAGCTAAAGACTCTCTACGCCTATCTCGCTCGAGCCTCATTTTCGAAGCTAGTTCAAATATTTCAACGATTCTTAGATGAACTGATAATGAACTCACAGAAGGATCTTTAAACTGCTTCCGTAACTTTTTAAGTCTGTTTTTAAGAAAGTGTGGGATAGCGGTGGAATTAGCACTCGGTTTGAACATCTTCCGAGGAATAAGGTCAAGAAGACCTTCTGTTACGCATTGTAATAAATTGTTGAAAAAATTTAAATCATTATTTGAAAAAATATTGTGCCAATCAAGAGTGCATGTAAAGTTATTTACTAAAACCTTATTAACATTAGCAAAGTCAAAAATACTACGTTGAACTGTTGGCTTTGCGGAAATGGCAACTGGAAGGCGACAATGAATTAATGCATGATCACTTGCAAAGAGGTCATGATAAAAATCCATAGATAAAGGGAAGGTGCCATTAGTAAAAATTAAGTCTAAAACACTATCGTTTCTGGTCGAAGAGTGAACTAATTGAGTCAGGTTTGAAAAGTAAATTGTGTCAAGCAGCTTCTGGAATTTAGGAGGAGAAGTATGTGTGTGCCAGTCAATTTCTGGCAAATTAAAATCGCCTACGATTATCTTGACATCGAAAGAAGTTTCTGCAATTTTTTCGAAGGGTTCACAAAGTTGGCTTTCATTTCCGGAGGAACAAGGAGGATTATATACACATCCGACTAAGGCTTTCCTATTTTGAGGAAGGATTACCGAAGCAAAACATAAATTTCCAGAGAAGGAGGAAATGTCCAAGTTATAAGGCGATTGTGCAAGTGATGCTCTTATGTAAAGAAGGCATCCACCGCCGCGTCTGTCGGCACGGTCCTGGCGGTATAAACTAAGGCTATCTATGTTAAGTACCGAGTCTGAAATTAGAGAGTGGGCCCAAGATTCAGTAATGCACAATACGTCTGTGTAAAATCATCGCAGTCAACATAATGACCAAAGGATTCAAGAGAAGGCACACCAAGAATGCAGCATCCATCGAGGAGGCCAATAACCAGTTCGAGGTGCTTCTTTTGTTCTTCAGCATTTTGACCAGCCACCAAGAGGTCATAATTGGACTCGAAGCTGACTGAAGCCGATTGTATCTGGATCCCTATCGTCTCGAGACTGGTTTTCTATTCGCCACTGTGACACGAATGGCCTCATCCGGCATATGAATTCTGCCTTGATGATGTCCATTTCGAACCTTTCACTCAATACAACATACAGGCCAGTCCTGTTGACCCGCGAACTTACCTCTTCAATAAATGCCTGATACACTACCATATAAAGACCGTCCTGTCCGCTTTTTATACTTTAATTAGCGACATTTGTGCTTCCTAATGTGTCAATGCAGTCATATTCATTTTGTTTTTTTTTTCATTTTGATTCTTTTCCACCGCTAGCTAATAATTCTTGCTACATACTTTATACTTGATAACGATGAATTAAGTTTTGTAACGATTCTGTATACCTCTTTTAAAATTCGTGTAAAATTTATTCTTACTCGCTATGAACGGACCCCCACGGGTCTTGAATAAGAGTTATTACTATTATTATTTTGGACGTCCACCAACGGCAAGCCAGGTGCTACGTAATGGATGGGAGTCTGAAACGTCTGGTGGCGTTCCTAAGGTCGATGGGTATGCAAGTGAACTCGAGGAGACCGAAATGGAATATTTATAGCCATGTTAGAGATACGTTCTAATGCCAGAGTTATTTAATAAAAGGCACACACTTGGCCGACCTTTAAGAAAACCGGTTTGTTAAGGAGGGCACCAACGAAAGTCTGAACGTGAGGCAATGTGTGCTGCTCGGCAATGGTGGCGTTGTTGAGTGCACAATAGTTGGCCCAAGTTCCCCATTCACCCGATATCCCCTTGAACACCATTTGCAGAGGAGACGCCCGGAGATTTTTGAAGGCCGAATGATGCCTAATTGCATCCTGATCTTAAAGTATGTCTTCGCGGACCAATTGCGGGCCGTGACATTTCGTTATGGTTGATCAAAAACAAGCGAGCCTTTGGTAGATATATAGATAATTTTTATTAAAGACCCGTCGGGGTCCCATCAAAGCAAGTTAAAATAAATGTACATACGAGTTTTAGACGAGGTAGGCAGAATCTTTACGAAATGCACTTCATAGTTTCTGAATAAGTAGTCCATTGAGAAACATGATTGGTGGGGATGTGATGCACAATATCGTGTTGGACTTCGCTACCCGAAGCTGGTAGTTTATGATGTTTGGATTTTATATGGAGGAGCTACTGATAAGGGCGATAAATATCTGTATCTAGAACAAATAAGTTGGAGGAGGTTGCGAAGAGACTCAACCCGGTCGTGCGGTCAAGCAGTCGGAAGAGTCAACAATGCACAATGAGATCAAACTCGACTAGATGATTGTGGCAGAGTATTGTACGGAGGTATTGGCAACCACGAATACTCAGGAGAATGGCCGACGTACGGTGGTGTTCATTGTGGGGACGGGTTGCAAAACGTGGGAATGGGGATAGCGTTGACAGCTTGGAGGTGAGAATCGAGGTTGGGACGGCGACATTTGACTGGAGTGGAAGTAATCATGCTGATTTGGGCTCCGGTATCCACAAGAAAACCTTTCCAAATCAAATTTGACGTCAGATACCAAACAAACGTCTCGTGTTCCGGTACACCATGCATCGTCTTCAAACCTATGGGAAGAACTACACTATTCAAATAACTCTAGAATGAAGTAGACTTAAGTTAAGTAATTCCTGGGTCAACTTTCAGTGCAGTTTGGTTGGAGCCTTAACTCCCCAATCAGAATAACCATTTATGATATTAAGATACAGTAAAGCAAACATAGCCAGCAGCAACTTGTCTGATCGTTACTAACATGCTTTGTTTTTACAGGCTTATTGTTTACTAGTGCTGTCAACTTTTCGAAATTTTCGATGACGCTTGAGGAAGACGAAGAAAAGATTTCGAGTAAACGGATTTTTCACTCTCTTAAGTTCCACAAAAACCTAAAACATAAATTCTGCGTATTTCGCCTCCATGGCCGGTACAGCGAAAATTCCGACTTCTGTCCTTTGTAGAGGACATATTCTCCCAAACTGATTTGGCTAAATAAATATATTTATTTTAGTTACTTTGATGGTTGTAACCACTAAAACCAAGATTTGAATCCTTTGCACGGTTAAGATAATCAAAGGCGGGCTAGGGTTTGAGTAATATCCCTATATGTATTAGACATTTCTGTTCTTTCGTGTGATATCACATGCAATATATATGGCATGGATACCAGGGGTAATCGGCATAGGAAAGGAGGGATCTAGACTATACCGCGAACAATAAGAGGTTCGGAGATTTGCAGTACCGCCAGACGGTCTGATATGGCCAGGTGGTAAAAACGACAATTACAAGTTGTCCCCCTGCGTATCTTTTTGATGAGGAGGCCACATCGGGGATCTGCCCCGCCATAGCCCCTTCCCAGCCCCTTCATAGCCCTCTCGCGAGGCGAAGCTAGAGGGAGCACGAGGGACTGGTATTGGCAGGGCATAGAGACTTATGTGTGCCCATAAAATAAGAGAAATGTCTAATACATGACCATGGTCACACGTTGTTATGCAGTTGGCGGTCATTCATAAAAATGACCATCCGTGGCATGAACGACGTTCTTATGCGCATAATTCGACTTCGATTTATCCTGCAAATGTTAGGGAGTTTATAAATTTCCACGTTAACATTAATGAAGACGCTACTCGAATATCACTTTAATTTATTCTAAACTGCACGACGCAATATCGGATGGGACAGAGCATCTTCGTCTACAATCACCTAGGTGATTGTAGACGAAGATGCTCTGCAGTGTTTGAGGCATATGTCTCAAACAAGCCAATATGTAAATTTCACGAACTGTGCGATGTTTAAATTATAAATTAAAACGACATCTTTTATGGCAATCTTTAAGGTTAAGTTTTTATTGTCTCGTTATCAATCATTAGCTCTTGTTGTTGAGGTACCGCAAACTAACGATGGATGGAATTGCAGAAATGGACACTTCAGCATCCCACAGTTTTGCAACGCATAAACCTGAGTCATTGTTTTTTGGGCACTATGTAATATCTTGTGTTTACCTTATTCTGAGCTAGAATTGAACACAAATATTTTATTTTTGTCCTTTATTAAATATACGTCCATTAACGCCAGTACATAATCCTGATTTCAATCTGCTGCTTTAGAAATAACCGTTCAATTTAAAATGGTTATGACCCGCTCGAACTACGTTTGAGCAAATAGTACACAAACGACCCAGGCTTAAATATTACAGATCGATGTATGCAATTTTATCAGCGCTAGCTATTTTACTACCCCTTGTTTTCGTGGATAACAATACCCGTAAGTTACTTGAGTCTTAATACAACGTTACTAAACTTTGTGTCTCATTAAACAGAAAGTTTGAATCTGACCCACCGTGATGTACTACATCTCACAAAGATGATTTACTCTTTTTTATATAGATTTCATGATGCTGAATTTTAACCTTGCGTACATTCTCACTTTCTTTATGCACGCCTTCTACATTTGTTCGGGTTTTGCCTTAAATTTCTGGAAACAAATAATTGTCACGCCTCTATAATATTCCTGTAAGCATTTCACCCAAAAGATAGTGAATATTGCGGTAAAACATTTGACCGGATTTAAAAACCGCATGTATTAAGTGCTACACCTGACAGGATTTCGCATTCTTCCCAGAGTTATTCAAAACAAAGTATTTTAACAGTAGAAAGCACAGGTACTAATTGTAGCTCATCTTCTGCCCAGTCGTCGCTCTATGGGAATTTGTCAGTTGTAATCGCCCGCTCCGTGGCTTCCGATGGCACCTCAGAGTTAACGCCAGAGTCCTCTTAATTTTTAAAAAAAGAGTAGGAATTTCGTTATACAATAGGTCGTTTGCTGGTTTATTTTTCTGTCTCTACGGATGGACTACATATGTAGACTTATTCACGACATCCACATTACGATGGGCGACATTTATACTTCATAAAGGAATTATGGTTTTATTCCTAAATGCTCCCATAATGCGAAGAAGGAAAATTTGCTCGCGCATTTAATTAAACTTCCACCAGCACGATGGCCACTGGCCTGTTTTGCACCTGCACCTGTTTGCGAGTGACAGGGTTTTCTATTGACTTTTATCTAACCAGTTTCTCTTGCGAATTGTAAAGTTAATTTACTCTTTTCTCCGCCTAATCAACCTGATTTCAAGAACATCGGACTTTCCTAAGGTGTGCGATCAATATTTACGGGATACAAATCATAAATAACCGACGGCAGTTTTTTGAAACAGGGTTTCACGCGTGTGAGGGCTGTTTGATGAACATATTCTGATTATCCATTGATCGCGCGTTATGCAGTTATCTGTGTGCGTCTTTAATCGGAAATCCGGATTAAGATGAGATTGTTTCGTAGTCTGGCCTACGATCAGGATAGACTTGCAACCAACTCTCTGATGCGTAAATGAATATTACCGACAACTTTTGGCAGAAAATGAATCTATGTTTTAGTTGATATTTCATTGGCTCAAATGCCCTACGACCAACTGTTTATTGTTCAAGTCATTGCTGATTTCGATGTGGGGTTAGTGCGTGACTGGTTGATAAAGAGGAATGACTTGCAGCTGCTTTCTCAGCCTCTACTCTCTCACATGGACTATTACCCCACTGAGCCACAGGTTCAAATCGTGTTTCATTGAAAGAGTGATTTATTTCTGTCTCACCTTATATATAAAAATAGTTTATGGAAGCCATTTTTGCGCTTTTGATGTTTGTTTCGTATCTTGTGCCAAAGAATGATTTCAGAAACTCGTGGTCATTTTTAAAAAATTAACTTTACTATTTTGTTGACAATGGCAGCTTCTCCGATTATGCAAACTGGCTCTTATTAAGTCGTCGTTTACATAGTGCCCATAAAAGATGGTCACATTTACCTTAGTTCCTTCTAAGTAGTATAGAAAGGAACTCCTCCACAGAGGGCCAGCATGACACTGGACGAAATTCTGAAATGGCTTATTATAATGCCCGGTTTTACCTTTGTTAGAACGTTCATCCAACCAAAGTTCTATTAACAGAAGGCTTTGTGAGACTCGCCATAATGCCATAGACTGACTCCAAAGTAGACAGGAACTCTCAAAGTTCTCTCATTAACTTAAGGGGGATTTTGCACAACAGTCTATAGTAGAGGCTACTCATGATTCGTCTTTCTTCAAAAAGGGTGCTTAAAGGGAGCGTACATTTTAAAAATTTATTTTTTTACTTTGTATATTTTTCTTATTTATATACATTTAAACGGTCGAACCGACAGATAAATGGAAGTAGTTCATTTAATCCATGTCCAGATTACGTTCTTTATATTAATAAGGGGGTAACTTGGACGATTATTTTCATCGTTGCTTAAATAGGCAGGCCGTTTAAAGAATGAAAACCCCAAATTTTGTGGCGGCCTTAGGTTAAGCAAAATAATGAATACCTGTTTCTGCTGTTATTGTCTCAAACTACGCGTCTCAAAACTGGCAAAACATTCGGGCAGCCTACCTTACCCAAGGTTAGGGTCAAGCTCTGGTTACGAAACGAACCGTTTTGCAATAAGTACTTGCGTTTGTCAGTTTAAACCAAGATTCCGGCTTTAGACACTGACCGATTTACCGAGAAATTGACGCCTACATAAAGTATTTTTAACAATTTAACCTCTTTAAAAGTCTACAGATCGTGTGCTTCAGTCCTGACTCTAGGAGCTGGTTCTGCAACTTCTTATACTTGCATTTTGGGCTCTTGCAGATCACAATGAACAATTGGTGAAACAACGGTAAAAATTCCAAAAAAACTTACATGACTGTCTCGGCGGCCCATTCGTGTGGCGCTGAAAAACAAAGGCCACAAACCCCCGAATCTTTGAAATGTGCTCCTTCTTTCGAATGTTTTTTTTACTGTGATATTTTCATGGGCCAAGCCTTTTATTGAGGTTTAGATTCGGTATATAATCAGTATATTTGACACAATTTATGGTTTACTTTCACTATCCCTGCTGCTCAAAAGATGCAAACAATGCAAGAGAAGACGTAACTCCCGGAAAATCAGTTCAAAATGTGGACGCTGTCACTAAAACAGAGTCAGCCGAACAGCATCATCCTCCCGGCAAAACTTCCACACTGCATGAAGGTGATCCCCACTCTGTCACAAAGACCACTCTCAGAGTCGTCATGGACAGGGATGAACGCAATCTGAAGTCTTCGGAAGTCTATCCCCGCGATACAGAGACCTACTTCGATCAAACGATTAACGAAACCGAAGACTTTTCCGCCCTAAATGATGATTCCCACAAGCCTGAGACAAGTATGGCAGCCTCAGGAGGTGGCCGACCGAATACCAACACGTCTAATCGTGCGGTGGAGGAAACAAAGGACCAGACTGAGCCGCGAGAGGTTCTCAAACCAGTTAGAGTCCTCGGATTCAATCAAAACGTGCCTGTGATAAACCTAAGCACGGGGCGACATATAAAACTCTTTTACACTTCGGCACACCTGGGTGTTATATACGATGTAGGAAAGAACGAACAAGTCATAATGCGTGGCCATGTAAGTCGTTCCCTGTCTTAAAACGACGATAAGCTTCCATTTGATTCAAATACATTTTACCCCGCGCACGACCTTTTTGCCGAAAGTCCCAGCATGCATGTAGTTTCATATCCGCCAATATTAGGCAGTTTCGATCTAAAATCTATTACTTCCTCAAACCTTACTGCAGCGGGGATATTATTTCTCTCATAACATGTTAGATGCGAGGTCTTTCATGACGAAATATAGCGTTGCATCCACGACTAACCCAAAGTTCACAATTTTATGGGTGGGAAGATTGACGCAACGAGAAGCAATGTGGAAGGCTGGTTGGACTCATCAAAACAAAAATGAGCTGCAAGGTCGCCGATAAATCGTATGCTGGATGGCGGAGGGGTCGCTTGAGCTGAAGTTGCATTTGCCAGTCTAGTCCCGTAAAAATGATCTGCAGAAAGGTGTACCACTTAAATGTTGAGTGGACAGAGGGCTGAGGTTTCTTCGTAAAATGCGGGCCTATAGTTTTATTAAAAGCGCAGTTTCATAAGATATGACTTCAAAATTTGATCGACAGTAAGCATCTAGGAACAGTCGGAAGGTGCTAACTATTATCTTAAAACGATGTCAAGATAATTGCAATTGAAGTCTCTCGGATTCATCGATTCAACTTTGTATGCTGACAACCCAATGGGCGGACTTTCGCGGGCTCACTTTGATATAAGCAAATACGGTAAAATATCAAGTCGGATTTTTTAAAGAACAGAGATTTTACCGATGAAGGGGCATTCCTACCGATCTGGTTACAGTGTAGATCATATTATTATTCGTTTGCATTGCCGCTCCGGTCTAGAGTCCTGAAATACAGTCGCATGCTGACTGGTGCTAATGCAGAATAAATGCGGAAAATGAACCGAGAGCCTGAAGTAATATTTCTGGCCTATTACCCCTCACCAGCCAGACGGACTCTAACACAAAGCTTGGATGACCCGGTACTTTGGTCGTCGGACGCTAAGTTCGTCATAACTTCCACTACGTACCTGGCGCGCGCGCCGCCTGAAGAGCATTTTCATAGCGAGTTTTTGATCGACAGAGTAGTTTTCAATCTCGATCATCCCTAACGATGCATTAGAGTGAGAATACAAGACCTCAGACCAATTAACTTCTTGTTCCAGTGATTGCCACTTTTTCTTTTGAATAGTTATTAATGTTGACGTTATCTGGATCCTGCCTGAGACTCGTCGACCATAGCGAGCCTCGTTAGCCTAGAACAGCATAAGGCGTAGCGGGAGTTATAAGCACGAGAAATGTGACTGTCATTGGACAGAGAAGGGCAAAATCGTTTGCAAATTGTGCACAAATTTACCCATTCGCTTCGCGTGTCTGTTCACCATATTTCCACTCAGCACCTCAACTTATTTCAATCTTCTCCTAATGTATTCGTCCCATCTCAGTCCTCCTTGCAAGCTACTGCTTGAACTCCACGTGCGCCGTAAACAATCGCACGGTGACGTGACCCGAAGAACCTCTATTTTAAAGTGGCAGTACTCTGAAGTGTTAAATCAGCAGCTTCGGATTGAAATTTGACGCAAATTTTGTCGCTGATTTGTCTTCTTTGATTTTTGGATGCCCAGAATTTTTGTTATCTTCACGTAGCTGTAGGCCCTAACAAACCTGTTTGTTTAATATCTTTACATGCTACAGTCGGCAAAATGTTAATGATACTTCTGTGCCTAGGTGAACACTATAAGAAGCACATGCTGCAGCAAGGACAAACGCTGGTTGGTGACTGGTGACTCCGGTCCCGACAGCGCTGTTATCTTGTGGGACGCGAAGACGGTACAGCCGGTGAGAACCATGCTAGATACTCATCCTAACGGCGTGGTTGGCGTTGCTCTGACACCGGATGCGCGCTATCTGGCCACACTGAGTTCCGATATCGACAACCAAGTCTTCGCGATATGGGATTGGACAACAGGCTCGGACGAACCTCTCTGCCACACTAATTTGTCACCAGACTTTGGTCTGCAAACAAAGATTGCCTTCAAAGAGGATGACTATTTTCATGTCATGACAAACAGCGAGACCCAGGTCATCTTCTACGATTGGGTAAGCCACAAACCGGGGCCTTGATTTCCTGAATAATTTGCTTTGATGAACTTTTAAGTAGGCATTTGAAGAAGCTAAGAAAGCATTTTCTGTGTTATGCGGCGCTTGCCGAATACATACCGACGGACAAAACTGTATTGTCGGCGGAAAGTGAAGTATTTTTGAAAGCACACTTAGGTGAGCCAAAAGCCTAAACAAAACCAAAACTGTCTTTGGTCAATTAGCTGTGCCTGGAAAGACTTAGGCTGTATGAACCCGCTCCTCATAGCTTGACAGTTATGGAGTAAACCTTTAAACAATTCATCTATGACGGAAGTCGTGACTACCGCTTTAGACAGAAGACGGGCATCGTTGATTGTTGATGAAAAATGTTGGATCGATATGGTATTACTTCACTTGATGTAACTCATTTTGAGCAGAGGTATTAACGCATGAGCTTGATATTGTAAAACCGCAACTTATTCGAAGGTAACCTCCTGGTTTCGATGTAACATTATCCTTAAGACGAATTTGATATTAATTTTATTGCTGCAAGGGATTCACAAATATCCACTGAAGTTCCTGCAAAGTTCCGCTGTCCTCGGCCCTCCTCCCCCCTCACTAAGGACACGCGTAGTGGCTCAAAATACGGAAATCTTTGCAGGCAATGATAGTTAAGACACCAGAAGCTGCTGACTACTAAAGTAAAAGTGTGCGTTTTACGTAGTTATTCCACTGGACTTCACAGCACAAAAGCCAATGCTTGCATAAAAATCTGGATAACGACGGGCACCTACTGTCTGGGCGACTTTACTATTAATTCGATCGGTGATTTATGCTAAAATTATGAGGAACCAACATTTGAACTATTACCAGTTTTTTGGTGGTCTGACTTGTTAGTTGAGCATAAAGAAATTGCAATAGACTGTGGAGATCGATAACCGACATAACATTTCTGGAGCATTACTTTTCTAAAACCTTGTGCAACGAAAGTGTTGTTGGTCGTTCTTAACTATTGTTTGTCTGGGCACTGTACTCTAATATGACGAAAAAAAAACAGTTCGTATACCTGGCGCTCAGAAAAGCATAAAAAGGTGTAGATCTCTTCGAAAATTTGGAGGTTAATGCCCTAAAATAACCCTTTCGCGCCCAGCGAAAAAGGACAGGCGCCAAAGGTCAACGTTCTGATAATCGGAAGTTTTCTTATCTAAATTTGCACAGACTACTTACATCTTTTGACGAAAAGGACAGTCGTTTTAGCACATTTTTGTCCCGTTATCCAGAATCTGAATGGCCCAATGCAGTCCTATGCTCCACCTCTGAATAATGAAACATTTAAGCAGAGTGTCGGCAAATTTTCGAACTCCACGTACCTGCCTTTCACCACTACGGCATTAACTGGCACATCAAGAGGCATACTAGTTGTTTGGCAAACCAGTCACCGCCCCAAGAAAGGTACGTTGGCGATGATATATTGTTTCTTTTGACATTTAATCTTTTCCGCACACAATAATCGTCATTTTCTAGTTCATCCCTCGGCCACTACTGGATATAAATAGAAACGAATGTTCAAATTCCGGGTGTGTACGTAAGAAAAAGACTGGTTGATCACCGAAACCATTTGTTTACACTTCTGACTTTTCGAACTCGTGTAGGAGTCCATTGTCAAGATGATGACAGCAACAAAATGAGTGT
>CACRXP010001135.1:122018-147310 GCA_902702965.1 Spirometra erinaceieuropaei | reverse complement strand
TGATTGGCTGAATGAAGGCAGAATAAGCCCGAAACAGTGCTGTATCAATCTACCCGCATTCTCTGTCGTCCCTCCTCGCTGCTATATATATATATATATATTTATTCACTCAGGAATGGGCGCACGCCGATCCATTGGCTTCCCGAAGCAAACAAGCTTCGTATGGGCGATAGGGGTCACGAACACGCAACCACCTATCAGGCCGAAGTCCGCCAAGCTATGATAGCATACGAAGCCCATACGAAGCTTATTTGCTTCGGGAAGCCAATGGATCGGCGTGCGCCCATTCTTGAGTGAATAAATACCCGATCTGCAGCGATAGGGAATGGCAGGTGGCGAGGCACTGATGAACTTCGTTTCGATGAATTGCTTATGACCCATCTGGTAGACCCCAGTGGTGGACCAGCAGCGCCAGGTGCGTCTGAGCGCATGGTTGTGTTTCCGGTACCAGCTGGTGGTCAGGGTTATGAGTGGCTAAATGAAGGAAAACAAGCCCGAAACAGTGCTGTATCAATCTACCCTCAGACTCTGTCGTCTCCTCTCTGATATATATATATCCTGTTCATCATCCACCAAAAAAGACATAGAATAAAAGAAGACGATTCCATGGACAACACTGTATTGGTGCTAGCTTATCAGAAACTTTCTCGTTTCCATCATCAGCGAAGTATTAGGAAGTTTGTTCCTCCTAGCACACAGTTTTTCTGTCTCGCCGCCTGTCTCGCGTTATACGCATGCTCGATACACGAACCCTGACCAGCCTGATGGCGTGAGATTGGATTCGGTCTCTCCGTGGCCGACCGCTGGGGCGCTCGTGTGACCTCTGTTCCCCGCCCGGCCGCCGTTGTCGCTGATACGTCCGTGTCCCCTTGGACCCTCCCCCATAATCTTACGGGCTGATCAGCCGCCGATGTATGCGTGAATCGCGGTCGGCTGTTTGAGCGCGTCGGTGGGTTGATGTCTCGCGTCGGTCGTCTGACACCCGGCTGGCTCTCTCCCCCTGCTGTGAGGGTGGCAACTGTTGAGACAGCCGCGATTTGTTCGCCAGTGCCGTCGGCTCCATGCAGACTGACTGTAGCCTCACACGTAGCGCCTGGTATGTCGGATGAAGATCAATGTCTCTGTTGGTTGTGTTAACTAAGAACCAACTTTCGAGAACCAGTCTTGTCATCTTGTCGCTGGCTCGGGCGATGATGCTTGCCTCCCGTTGTATGGAGATATTTACCTGTGACAGCTTATCCTCGCCTTTGACTGCAAGATGGTGCTCGTGCAATATTGTGCAGAGGCGTTTGCCCGTTTCACCAACATACCTCGCACTGCGATCTTGGCAAGGCATGCTGTAGACCACTGCTGATTGTTCCGTTGCCGGTAGCTGGACTTTGGGCCTCATTATCTGCTGCTTGATAGTGGATACCGGTTTATAGGCCACCCCAATCCCAAAAGGGCTCAGGATGCTTGCTTTCGCCTCAGAACATTCCACATGTAGAGGGTTGCGAGCCAGAACGTCGGCTACTCATCGTTAGATCGTTCGAGGTTAAGTCCCCTTCGGCATTCACGTATGAAGGATCGTGGGTAACCATTGGCAGTGAATAGGGAATGTAGGTAATTCACTTCCTCCCTTCTCCCGTCGTCGTCACTATAGTGTGTTTGAACTCGTTGAAAAAGATCCCTGGCTCATTTGTGTTTGTGACCATTGGGTTGGTTACTCCGGAATTGAAGGATGCGTATAGAATTCGTTGCCTTTTGGTATACGGTACCTCTGATCCCCCCATTAGCCATCCTTGTGACGTTTACGTCAAGGAAGGACAACTGATTGCTGTTGTCCTCCTCCATTTTAAATTGTATGTCGGGGAATAATTAGTTCAACAAGAACTTGAAGTCTTGAACGTCGTTCCTCTTGATTACGACAAACGTGTCGTCGACGTATCTGGCCCAGAATTTTGGGGAGTAGGAACTAAGGACCAGACATTCCAGCCTTTGCAGATCAGCCTCGGCAATCAGTCCAGACAGCGGGGAGCCCATCGGTGTTCCCACAGCTTGTTTTTCCTGGCAACCTGGTCATTTCAGTCCTAGAAGACATGCAGAGAGAATTAGGTCATGTTGGACACACGAAAACGGAGGCCGCGGTCAGACAATGTTTCTTGTGTCCGCACCTGCCGGAACAGGTCACTACGTGCTGTAACACATGTCCGACTTGTGCATCTTTTAAGGGTTCAACCACCTGACGTAAGGCACCACTCCAACCAATGATCACAGGATTCCCCTCGAGCGTTTGAGCATATATGTGATTGGGCCACTGCACCTCCCGACAGCAGGTAACCGTTATATACTGGTTATGGTCGATTATTTTACGAAATGGGCGGAGGCTGTCCCCTTACGCTGGCGAGATGCCGCGTCGTGGATCTGCCGGTTCGGAGCCCTTCTTTCCCTACACTTTGACTGTGAAGATAATTTCAAAAGTAACCTGGTACATGGCGTGTGCGATTTTCTACTCATGCACAAGATGCGGACTACCCCCAGCCCATCAGGAAGGCGACGGACAAGTAGAACGTACAAACTGTACCATCATGAACCTCCTGAAGGCGTTCGCCGAGTAATACCACCCACACAACTGGGATACACGGCTGCCGTATGCGATGATGCGTAGAGAGCCACTATCTACCGGCTACGCACCATATCAGATGCTGACATGGCGCCAAGTTAGACTACCATCGGATTCACATTTTCCTCTCCACTTACAAGATACGCACGAACCGGATAAATATATACTCGATTTGCAAGAGACTTTACACATCACACACAACCTCGTACGTGAACAGCTGAAAGCCGCATACGATAGGCAAAAGGAATATTTTGCCGGGAGAACAAGCGGGTCACCCTATAATCACGGTGGCCTTATCCCACGTATTAGATGTATAACCCCTCTCGGCACACCAGCGAAATGTTTCTATCCATGTGAAGGCCCGTACGTTATCACATACATCCTCTCGCCCACCACGTATGTTTTAGTTTATTAAGCGAAATATAGGCGACCACCCTTGAACTCCCTATGGGTTAAAAGTCGTCAAAGAAAAACTTCGATATGTGTGAAGGTGAAAAAGGTATTTTGTACATAATCGCGGACAGCGGACAGCTAGTCGGAAAGGAGGTATCGATAACGGTTACCTACTAATTGCATGTACTGTGAACATGTATAAGTTAGTGCGGGCTGTGTGAGTGGATGTGAGGCTGGTAATTGGGAAGCTTGATATGCGTCAAGCCTACAATTAAAGGAATTTACACAAGAGGACATTGCCACATCGGAAGACAGGGAATTCCACGCTGGAACCACTCTGTTAATGAAAAAGAACTTTCGTCCATTAATTCTTGCTTTACCTACGCGTAGTTTTAGCGGATGACCGCGCAAAGTGGGCGTGTTAGCTAGAGTGAAATAATCAGTGGGATCTAAACGACAGTCTATGCCGTTGATTATGCGAAATGTGAGTATAAGGTCACCACGTTATTGCCTGTAGGAAAAGGGAAACAGGTTGAGAGCTGACAGTCTGGTTTCATAGGGCAGTGCTCCCAGATGTTGTGTCATTTTGGTCGCCCGTCTCTGTACCTTCTCCAAGACAGTATAGTCCTTGGCTGTCCGTGGTCTCCACGCCTGCATGGCGTATTCTAGATGAGGCCGCATGAAGGTGCCAAATATTTTGGAAAAGCAGTCTGGGTCAAATTCCATAAATGCTCGCTTAATGAGTTGCAGTGCAGCCATAGCCGACATAGCCGTCTTCGCGCAGTGCAGCGTTGGTTAGAGTGAAGATGTAATCCCCACACCGAAGTCCTTCTGACTGTCAACTTGTTGCAGTGGTGTGTCGTTTAGATAGTAATTGCTGGGGCTGGAGGCTCTGAAGCTGCCGAGTTGAAGAAAGTTATGCTTGCTTATATTAGAGGGCATAAGCTAGCGCTTCAAGCCTGTTTAAGTTTGCTTGCAGATGGTCTGCGTCTGCCGCATTGTAAATAACTTTCCACATTTTTTTGTCGTCGGCAAACAGGCTGGCATCACGGTCTAGGTCCTTGACGCAGTCATTTATGAAGACGAGGAATAATGTGGGACCTAAGACTGAGTCCTGTGGGACGCCACTCACTACGCTTACCTCTGAGAACTGTTGACGCCCGACCTGCACTCTCTGCGACCGTCCAGCCAGAAAGTTCTGGATCCATACAAGAAGGCTTTCACGAATTCCATCGTTGCTCAGTTTGTGCAAGAGACGTTGGTGCGGGATGCTGTCGAAGGCGTTTTCGAAGTCGATGTAGACGGCGTGCACCACATTGCCTTCGTCGCGTGCTTTAGTCTGGCGTTCAAACGTAAAGAGCAGATTCGTGAAGCAAGACCTGCCACATCGAAAGCCCTGTTGGGTATCGGAGAGGAGAAGGTGCTGCTCGACGAACTGCATCAAGGCCTTCTTAATGATCTTCTTCATGATTTTGCAACAGACGGAGGTAAGACTCACTGGCCTGTAGTTATTCACAGACGCACGACTTCCACCCTTAAAACGCGGAGTGATGGTAGCGGATTTCCAATCAGAGGGCAGACATCCAATAACAAATGAAGTTTGGAAGATCAATGATAGTGGTTTGGACATTTCGGGAGTTAGATCCTTCAGCAGCTTGGCCGGGATTGCATCAGGGCCTGGGGAGCTCGATTCTTTTAATTTAGGTAACTCTTTTCGAACAATTGCTTTTGTGAAGAAGACGGCCTCGAGGGTAGGCGTTTCTTCGTCTTCACAAGTGGATTAGAAAAAATCAGGTTCACTTATCACGACGAACCGGAAGAACTGAGAGATATGGGCAGCCTTTTCCTTGTCATCGGAGATTTCCGTTCCCTTAGTCATTCGCAGCATTGGGCTGGGATCATTGTTCCGTGTACTTTGTTTTATGTAACTGTAAAGAGTTTGGGGTTTAACCATGGCACGGTTCAAAATATCCTTTTAAAAGGCTTTCTGATCTCTGGCGATGAGAATTTTGACCCAATTTATCTGTAACTTATAACCACTTAGGCATTCTGGCGTCCAGTCAGTCAGGGATCTTTTCCATAGCTTCCTCTCCTTGTTAACTCCCTTCTTTAAGGTCGAAATCAACCAGCGGGGTCTATTTGTTAGTCTTCTGCGCATGATTGGGCAGTAGTTGGAGATGAGGCTGTGTACTTCCTTTTTAAATTGACACCAAACCTCTACGATATCGCCGGAGAGAGCGGATGCCCAGTCGATAGGGCAAAGGTACTGTTTCATCTGTTCAAAATGGCCGCGCCAAATATTGGGTCGGGCGTCGAGCGGCTGTGCAGGAAGGGAGAATAAGGTGTATTCCCACATGAGGACTACTTGGTCACTCTGACCCAACGGGGGCAGGCAATTCACAACGTCAATGTTGTCAGAGGACTTGGTGTACACAAGATCGAGGCAATTCAATTGTTGGCCCTCTCGAACACTCGTTTGAAACATTACGTGTTGGGTGAGAAGTAGATTGTCGGAGGTACGCAGTAACTGCCGGTCGAATGCTGCTTCAGAGCAGTCGACTGAGGCTGAGCTCCAGTTTATGTGAGGTTTATTAATATCACCAACAATGAGAGTAGTCGGTCGTGTTTAAAATAATCTGAGCTCCTCCAGCAGTTTGGCATCAGTGTCAGGGTCATTTCTCGGGGGGCGATATACTGTCAACATATCGAGACGTTGAGAGCCCGTTGCCCTTATGGTCAGCCATAATGCTTTGGTAATACAAGTCAGTTGGGCAGTTTTTTCTGAAACGTGCAAGCCATTCTTAACAAATGTTACTATGCCTCCACCCCTTATGTTTTCTCTGTCTCGGCGGAACAGTTGAAATCCTGGGAATTCATACGTAATGCACATATGCCAGACGGTCCAACCTTTACGGCACATTATGACAAACTTAAACTTACGGAGGACGACTTCCTCTCGCGACAGAGGATTGCCCCTCTATCATCTCAACCCGCCTAGTCACCGAACCTATAGCTGAGATCGAGGTAGGTGATAATCATGATCCGACAACCAATGGCTCGAGGACAGGGCCACATCTTGATGAGGGGGACTTATAAAGGACAGGTTTGATCGTAAACCCGTTTGTTGAAAGTGAAGAAAGTTCTGAAACACAATTCCAGGAGTTCAATGAGGTGCGTTCATTTAAGCCCTTGATCAGTTTCATCATACTTCTCCTGGAGACTTCAATGGTGCTGATGGCAAGGCCGTTTGGAATGGAAATGAATAAGGAGACCACAGTAAACAATACCATCATCTCATCTAGCTCTATTTCTAGATGTCTGAGACTCCACAAAAACTGCTAAGCCAATTTCACCGTCCATTCAGAAGCCTCGATCAGAAAACAGAGTCGTTGGTAAAGTCATTTCGACAGTCCAAACGTCGGGTCGCTGAGTAAGGAGACTATGGGACGTAGAAGTACTCCTGGTTTATGCAATTTTGGCAGACTGTAGAATTGCGCCATAGCGGCATCGGTGGCTTCAGCGGCCAGTGTTTTCCGCCTCCTAAGGGCCCCTGTCTTCATTACCTTTCCTATAGCATTGTTTACACTACTCAAGTGCTCCTTGAATTCGCCAGTGTAAAAAGCTTATAGGCAACTTCGTCCCCCAACAGATCTTCCACAAACGCCGTGCATTCTGTCTTGTCCATGACAACCGTCGAGCGTCACTTGTCTGCGGGCAGGGTGATGATATCACTCGTCTTCCAAATTCTCAGGCGTTTTCGGTCTTCTGCTTCAGAAATCACTATTTGAGGTTTGTGCCGGAGCAGAAAAGTTGAAACTGTCAGTAAAGCGACGAGACGAGTCCCAGGAATTAGTCTTAAGAAGGAGACACGAACGCCGGGACAAGAGCTTTATTAGCATGACGTTTTGGATCTCTGCTCGAATCAATTATCAGAAACAAAATCAGATACGGATGATTCATGCACTAGGGGCTGCAGCATTTATAGGATGCAGTAGCCATGCTACCGCATACCTATGAACATTCGCGGCTCCCCCCTTCATCCGGGATCGTCGCACTTGGTGTGATCATTGCTTGCTGGCCGACATTCGAGTCGATAATTGCTGCAATTTCATCACGTGCGCCTGACGTTGGCGTGATGATCGCTCGACCATCTGACGCACCGACCCCGGTGTTTAGAAAAGTGTTCACCTCTGCGCTCCCCGCATGGCTTGTTACTCCGCCCAGGCGAAGTTTTAGCACGGAGTACGGAGTGGGAAGATCGTTGTACTTGTTGATGGACTTGGGGCCAGCAAACCATGATTCCAGTAGCTCCCGGCTCATGGGATAATTTATCTGGACTTTGAATGTCCACAACTGTTGATATATATATATATATATATATATTATATCGTCTCGGAATTCCAACCACTTCTACTCTACATATATATATAACCTATGAGTGCGCCATCTTCGGGTTAACTGAACAACTCAAGGCCCAACAGAACCAAGATATCGTCTGACCGGAGTGGTGAGCAAAGTTCCAACACAGTTAATATTCCCGAACGCAAGTGAGAGGACGATGATCACGTGTCTCAGCGGTAGTGCGCATTACTCAGTTATAAAATGTCTTGGGTTTGTGTCCCAGGTCAAAATGATTCACCAAGAAAACTTGTTATTGTTATTATTCATTTTATTTCATTCAAACGAACAGCTCAATTTCATGCTTGTGCCTGCGATAATTACTTTGAAATCATGATCAAAATTTGCTGTTTAGGTTGACGAGAAACTTTTAAGAAATTGAACATTTTTACTGGCTTCTGCAAGCCTATTCAACTAACTTGCATAATAGCATCCATTTTACGGGCTCAGACATCCACGTCTATCAAGACGTTAATTAATGGCAGGATTTAGTAAAACTGTACAATTTCTTCAAGCATGGAGGTTAGGTACACGGCAGTGATCATTAATAATTTACATGACGCGTCGCATTTGTCGTTGTAAAGGTGCAAATCATAAAGCAACTGAGCAATTTATTGGATTTTTACTGCCAAGATATCCGTCATTTACGGAGGGACCTCGATTAATTAGTTGTCTGCACGTATTGATGCTCGTTTTTGCTGGAACTTATACGAATGTACAAGATGTCTTGGCACTTCTACGGCATGATCTTTAAGATTAAAGTAAATCTTTTCCAGCGTACTGACATTCCAAATTAGGAAGCTAATTTGGGCTCACGAATACACAGTCAACACTCACATACCAAAAAGACGAATCCGCGGAGACCTGGTCGGAAATCTAAACGAAATTAATTACAAATTCGTATACATTAGGTGCCCAACGACCAGACAGAGCAAGGTATTAATAAACGGTTTGCACATATTCCTTGATTCCGCACCTTTAAAACTGGCAACGTATCGGTTCCTCGTATAAAGTGCCAAGTTTTTAACTACAATCCGAAGACCTATTGAAAAAATAGTCTGGACCTTCACCTTATAAAAGACTGAAATCTTGACGGCGAACGTTGGCCCGTAGAACTGTTTGGTGTCGGTGTTTATGTCATTTTGTTTTGGAAGTACCCCGTATACAGCCACCAAATCAAGACAAATGGGGTTCAGTTGTATTTTTTACAAGAAACATTTGTAAATGAGAGAACAGTCTGAGCGGACTACCCGATGCCAAATGAAGCTTTGTAAATGAGTTATTAGCAAGGTTATGCTTTGAAGAGGTCCGAAAAAGGTATCCAGGGGGTAATCGTCCTGTCTGGTTAATGCAAATTTTAAGAAAAGATACAAACAAAAAATTAAAAAAGGGACTTTTTAGTGAAACTGTACACAGCTGTATGATTACTCAAAACGTCAAAATTGGAAAAGGACTGAAAAGCGCACGTTTATTAACGCATGCTTCACTGCAAATCTATCGAAAGTTTTCGCTTTCAGTTTAATTTAATACCATCATTGACGGTTGAGAAAACACAAATTGCTTACTCATTCCACATCTTATATATGGCACTGAACACCAGTTATTCTGAGAATAACGAACAATTTGTACACAACGCACATAAACCACAATGGAGGTCAAGACATGGTTTGATGTGTGCCAGACGGAATTTATATCAACACGAAATAAATGAAAACAAAGCGATATGGAACTTGCAACAGTCTCTTGATTTCTTGTTTTTTATGGATTTGTCAACATCGTAATAGAACCTCAGGGTAAATATATTCTAGATATTTCCATATGCACATTATAGCAGATGTCAGTCGAGTGCGCACGCCATCACAGGTCTGTTGTGGAAAGCTATCCGCGCAAAAACGTCCAATTCTGTTAATAAGGTTGTGTTCCTAGCTACGTAGTCCATGTCGCAATTCGCATCCACGACACGGTAGACAAGTTGCGAGAGTTTAGGAAATCGCAGATCCGTTAAACGAAGAGTATTTGCAAGCCTCCGGTCATACAGGTAGTTCACAGTTGCTTTTGCAGGCACCCGCGCCAATAAAAATTGTAGGTTTGTATGTGTTTTTTCGGTAGCAACTCCAGGCCTTTTAAATTCCCACTCCTTTATAGATTAATGAATACACACCAAATTAGTTGGAATCATGTTCAGAAACAGCATCCATTTCCATTAGAAATTTTAAAACCGACACAAGGCAGTATGATAACTATTTAATTTTGAACTTGTCGCTTTTTTTATAGATGTCTGCGGGCTTTAACAAAATCCATGCATCATTTAAGAGGGCAATTTCTAACCTTTACAGCCAACTTCAAGGAAAGTCTCCGGAACTTAATCGAACATTGAAATTGGATTACATTTGCTTCATGCAAAATTCGCAAAACAATGCAGTCCTTGATTTTCAACGATGTCTGACTTTTCATCCGGAAATCAATCCATTGCATATTGCTTTGTCTTTTCTCATATCTCAGTGGAAACAATCTTGTCATGCAGCCCTCCACGAATTCAGATATGTGGATTTGGTTATTGTACCTTGGGCACCGATGTCCTCCTGCAGGTAAATGAATAGAAGGACGTTAATCTGCGTAAATAAAGTGCTGAGAACGTGTGTTTCTAATTATGCCAGGTCAGGCTTCTTCTGCATAAACAAGTATGGGCAAAGTGTGAAAAATCTACCTGTAAGCAATGTTGATGTTACCCCGCTGTAACGTGACGCGGCAAGATACCGTTCTTTAGTTCAGAGAAAACAATTTAACAGCGAATGCATTGCAGTTTGAATGCTGAATTCTGATAACTGTGCGCTTAATCGCTAGTGAAACACCAAACCCGAGTTGTGTGCATGAGTTTCCCGTTTGAGCAGGCGTGTTCTGGAACAGCTTTTTCAGCATTACACTGTGAGCATGCGATTTGATGGAGATTGGAGTTAGCAGGCGGAATGATAATGACCTTCATAACCATACATTCTTTGTGCTACTACATGAAATGTCGACTGGCATTCTGCAATATGCCATCAGCTCGAGATTACTTATAAGAACAGTAGCAAAATTATCTTGAAAGATATTTCAGTCACGTCATGGAGTCGATTTTGAGTGGGCTCCTTTTCGTCATTACTTAGAAAGTACCAAAATTTCAGATCGATCGTTAATGAACTTAAAAATTCAAATATAATGTATAGGTGTTATGGAGGATAACAAATAATTCATGTTGACTTCATTGTGAAAAACTGTGAAATATATTTCTGTGAAAAATTTGGACAAAACTCTCCTCCTAGATTCTATTTATTGCCACTCTATATCTGCTATAGATTATATATTTGAAGAAAATGTAAACTTTATTAACTTATGAGTAGTAGAACTCATAGTGGTATGCAGCGTTTTTTGTGTTTGAGCACATGTAGACACAAACGGCATGTCAAAGAACAAGACATCAACCATGGAGAATAATGGAAAGCAGTCGTCAACTGGCAAAAATATTCATGAAACGCACTAACATGTCATGTCTATGAATGTCAAAGCAATGTTTTAACACTAATGCTAAACGTAGAGAATGCTAATGCTATTGCACGTAAACTGCTGTCGTTATGCTTTCTTTGAATTAGGCAGTTTTGTCATTACTAAGGCGTATATGTTTGGGAAAGTAATGATTTACATTTTACATAAAACAGCTGTTTACTTGGTATGTTTTTATACCGCCTTAAAAAGGCGGCGAACTTATAAAGCTGGTGGGATGGCACACAAAAAGTTACCATTGTAAACTCGATGGTAAACTGCATAGTCGTTTCGGACAGGTTTAAAAATTTGGATTCTAATAGCACGAAATTTCCTTAGGCAATTACGTTCATCATATTTCTTTAATGCACAGAAGGGTAAAAAGAGTAAATGCAATTAAAAATGGGAATATACCAACTATTATCAGACACGCGTTTCCACAACATGCAAAGACCAGCAAAAAAATCGTGTTGAACCCCATGGCGTGTTTTACCCAGTGTTAACTTCACACAAGCACGTTCTTAAAAAGACATGCAGTGAGCCAATAATACTCCATTATTCTGCATAATTATGCATCTAGTAAGTAATTCGTCTCAGTTTTTTGAAGGGCGATCGTGGTTTAGTCACTAATTATTATGCATTTTATAATATGGGAGTTTTGGATAAAAGGCAGGTTTAGAAAATGTTGTTTGTTTTTAAACAACTACTTATATAGCACACTTTACGACGAATATACATATTGCATGCATATTACTTGCGCCCATGTGAGAAAAATATAGTAAGACTCGTCACGCACTTGTCGTATTATACCGTGCATTTTAGAGATATTTACGAAATGCAGTTAAACTACTCGTATATTATGTAATCATTGCTGTGTTTAGAGACTGAATATATATAAAATCTGCAAACGTGTTCCCATCTGATCGATAGTATTGGATAAACACTGTTAACAATGTGTAGAAGTGGCGACATTAGGACAGAGCATCGGCCGGCAAAATGCTCTCACGTATTTCTCACGTGCTGATATACACCTTTGTCAATTAGCAACCCTGACATTAATTACAGACGTTCCCATAAAAGGCCATATTCTCGACGGTGAACCGCATCTGGAACATTACATCTGCTGAATATCCTGTCTATCCTGTGCCTTGGCCGGTAGAACCAATGCCAAAATAATACCGGGCTTGTCAGTATGCGAAAGAAGGCAAAACCAGGGCACCAGTAGTATAGAATTTTGCTACTGTACTACTAGCTACACGTTAGCTGCTTGCGAATACTAAGCGGTTATTCCGCAGGTGATGGATTTCAGTTCAAATATTCACACGAAACAGCTGACCATGCCAGAAAATGATTATTCCGAAATGCCTACTCCACGTTCGAACATTAATTTCCTCGAAAATTAAAAAAGGCAATCATCGAGTTCTCCAAGAATCCCGGTAAGCCGTAACAAGGATCATCAAAGAGTGCAAGTGCTGAATATTGGTATGTGATAAGCTGCGTTTGTGTCATTCATTGAGTATGGACACATTCATTTCTCGTAGATGTTCTTTTATTGTCGTAGATGACATTTAATGCTTTATCGATATACAAATACGCCCAAAAAGATCAAAAATTCGATAAATACCACAAGGAGACATTTTGTGGACAAAACCTACTTGACTATCATCTCGTGACATTTCTCCTGATATTTCAAGCACACCCTGTACCTCCACGAACATCATGGTGAACGCGTATGGGGTATGGGTGTCCCGCGTTCCAATGTAAAATAGTATAACTTACTGTTCGGGGAATAAGAAAAAAATACCGGTAACGTAAAAGTGGGGTTAATATCACCGAGAGCATGGCGTCCCCTGCGCGTTGCATTTTAGGACGGGGCCAGACGGGGCTATCGCGTCCACAGCCCCGTCATAGCCCCGTCCGTAGCCCCGCCCAAACGGGGCTAAGTACCGCCTGACCCCGGGGGTTTGACGGGGCCACACGGGCTGGTGCTAGCAGGGAACCGCCGCTTAAACTAAACAGCTCCGTCAAAACGAAATGTTCTCCTATTGCATGAATAATGATATGCCTCTAACTACATCTGCCAATTCTATAAGCATTTATTTTTCTCCGACGAGCCTTTGAAGATGAGGTCCCGTCGAGAAATTCCTTTGTGTGACGCACCTCACAAATAAATATGGTAAAACGTTTTTTACTTTAATTAATTGCATTTTTTACATTGCATAATAAGACGCTAGAATATAACACACATGGTCAAACATTACGCCCTTGAATTTGTGGCGTATTGCACATTCAACTAAATCTTGGAGAGCATCTCTATAACACTTATGTTAAGAACATGTGTGTTGGACGGTTCTGTGTTTTTCTTTTCAAATTATTCAGTCATTTTGCATGGAAAGACAAAACAAATATTTTTTTTATTTGAGTTTTCTTCCATAGCTACGATTTTCGTCTTTTCGGCACTTCCACTTTTCGGAGAAATGTGCCAATTCGAACGTTTAATTTAAAAGTAAATGGATTTGCGTTTTCGTTTGACTTAATGTAGCCTTCTTACAGTTTGGAGTTCATAGCGCGCACAAATGGGCTAGTTTTCGACTGATTAGAGGTGGTTTTCTGATTCAGGTTTATTTCATACTAGCTGGACCCCGCCACGCGTTGCTGTGGCCCAGACCGATGATGTGTAAAAGAAAAAAACGGAGGAAGGGGACACGTTTTGTCGTTGCGTTGTCTGTCGACTCGGGAGCACGCAACGTATAATTGGCTGTGAGAAGCAATCCGTTTGCAAATCCAAAACCGCACAATTCTAAGAACTGGCCCTGAGCTTTGCTGATCGTGAATGCAAACACCAGTCGAATCGGGAATGGCAGTATCCTTAATCGAAATATCATGTCAGTTGGAATCATAGGAATGCTAGGAATAAGGATATGCTCTTATTTAAAAGGTCCTGTCGAGAAATTGGCTCCCCTTACGTTGTTCACTGATGGTTTTACTGCAAGCCACGTGCCGTGGGTAAGCTTCGGCTGGTTGATTTCTTGCAGCAGGATAAACGGCACACCGATTTTCAATTTCAGGTACCGCGCCGTCGTCCCTGGCTGATCAGTAGTAATGCGTCTCCAAGTAGTCTGCTGTTTCCATGCAAATCTTGCAATGATCGGTCAAGTGCCTCGGACGTTTTTGTGTGCCATTGTGCATCCACCCCCAAAAAAAGGTTTGCATCTCTGCAGTACTTCTCCCATGCCGGATGTTTTGGAAATATCGCACGTAGGAGTTCCAAGGAATTGCACGTTCTATGGCAATTGTAAAGCTGAATACGCAGATCTTCCACCGGGTAGAAAAGTCGGAGCTATTCCGGACGACGCAAGACTTAAGGCTTTGTTAATTTTGGATCGAAGTGCTGCCAGAATCAGTCGCAGTAGGAACCTTTTGCTAGTTCCTATCTGGTGCATCCAAGAAGATTAGTCCAACCCCGCTATGGACAGTCCGCATTATTTGATCATAACTACCATCCTGCTCCAGTGTTAGCTTAGGAATGCTGGATTGCAGATACAACAGAAGATCAACGCTGTTAAAGGTTTGCTCATGTCACAAATCCACGTCTAACGAAGTAGCAGCAGATCGCTTTTGGTGATGGCTTCCCATTTGATTGTGAACTTCTGTCGTGATTTTTACGCACACACCCTCAGTCATTATTAACACCTCGTTGGAGATTGTCTGTTGTGAAATCCACATATGATTGATGCTTGCCTATTAGACGGAAGATTCATTTCTACATTTCCGAAAGCAGCAGAGTTTTTTCAAACGCGTCATTTTGGCCTAACGTGAAGAACGCAGCTTATCTTATAGCCGGCGGACATAAGGCAACCTGTTGCACATTTACAGCTGTAAAGTAAATACATTGCTCATTCTCTAACTGTACGGCGCGATTTCATCAAATTTTATGCCCTCATCCCTCCCTATTCTTTCGTGTAGCAGGCCGAAAACGGTCATGTCGCTGCCTTTGATCACTTACTTACAAATGTACCAAATTCATTTCCCGCAATTGCGGTTTTCCAAGTTTATGTGAGCTTCGTTCGCTTTTGAAAACAGAGGCGAATACGAAACCACCGAGCGGTTACCGACTTGTACGTCACCGATTCGCATTCGTACAGTTGCCAGTTTGCCGATGTCTTTCTCTGATCGTTTTCTTCGTCGTGACTTCGTGCATATCCTTGTGGACGTCGGCGTCAGGTAATTTAGCGCATGTTTCATCGGCGATTTCGTCGGAGCTAATCTTGTTGTAGAGCCAGATCCAGACATGTGCGTGGGGTAGTCTCCTCTTTTGCCATTCCCCATAATACATCCAGCAGCTCACAGACCCAAACACCCCCTGTTTCACCATGAAGTTCATCAGCGATTTAAGTTTCTTCCTAAAAGCACGTGCTGTGATGTCATACATATTCACCGGCGATAGCCCAGGCAGAAAGAGCTGATAAATATCCCCCCAAGCTGGATTGCATGTGAATGTAAGGAGTAGGTCTGGACGTCCCGTACTGACAAACATAAGCAATTGCACATCGAGCGTACCCGAGCATTTGGCTTGGACTGTCTGTGTATGTGGATGCCAAAATGGGTAGTCTTACAACGTTAGTAGTATTACTGTCTTCTACAACTGCATCATGCAAAGGAATATATTATTTAGAGCGCAGCTTGGTCTGATTCAAGCAAATTAAACACCGGCGTCCGTTTTTGATGTTTGCCTACATATGCACAATGCAGTGATGAAGTAATTGAAGGCATTTCAAAAGGGGATTACTTACATTCTGTTGAATCATAAGTCGGTAGGAGTAGTAGTTCCTTGCGCTGCATTGCATGTGCGTTTCCTCGTCTCTGACTGGATTTATCATCTTAACGTTGAGGTGATATCCATCGGCACCATCCCGAAAAGTAAATAGATAATGCATTGAAATCAGTCTCCGACTGCCGGTATATGTGGACGGCCAAATCGTTAGTCTTCCAGCGTTCGTTTTCGTACTGTCGTATACAACTGCATCACGCAAATGAATGTGTTCTCCAGAGCGCAGCGTGAATGCTGAGCACGGAGTCATGTTTGACGCTGGTCTGCTGTTACTCGCTGGCGCCTATCGGCCACTCTTAGCTTGTTCTTCGGTTGAGAAGGTAGCAGATCTGAAGCAGCAGAATGCGGTGGCCGTGACCGCAACCGGGCTTCCTCAATCCGGGCTGCACGACACTGGGCTGACACTGGGTGACAGCCTCATTATGTGGGTTGATCGGGGGAGGGACCGGTGTTAGCTGCATCCAGTCCTCACCCCCAAGAATCACCGAGGAAGCGGTGACGGCCCTATGATGTGGGCTGTGGGACAATTTTAAGTGGCGTTCAAGTGTTGCGTGTTTTTTGCCACAGCGGTGGTTTGCTCTGGCGGCCCATATTGCATCGGCCCATATTGCATCGGCCCATAGGGGGGGGGGGCTGTTCAGTTATCGTCTGGGGTTTGGGGTGAGCGCGGTCATCGGGTGGAGCACGTGCATTTGAGCAGATGTCGGTCACGTGGCTCGTTAGGGACGCACGTGTGTCCCCGTGAATGCGGGTCAAGTGGCCACAGCAGGTAGCGCTGTTATGCCTGAAAAAAATCCGGTTTTTTACCCATCACAGGCGTACCATCGGCATAATTGCAAACGTAGGCAGAAACAAAACTCAGCCCTTTGCGCTGGCTGTGTTGTGTCCAAATGTCAGTGCAACCGGTGCAGTAATTTCAAAGATTACCTATAACACACCAAAACACTTCCATGTTTATTTATCTAAAGTTATCGGGTGTACATCTCCTGATGCCGAAGTTACACGTTTTTGTCCCTTGCGTAACTATTGTGTGATTTTCCTCATCCATGAAGATGCGAGTTATGATAGGGTGAAAATTTCGATAGTGATCGCAAAAGCAATCCCAAGATCTGACTTATCCCCGTTAACAACATTGTGTCATCTCAGGCATTACCGGCTTGTCAAATTCTCTCTACAGACAAACTTCGGATTGTCTGCATCCAAAAGAAGGGCCATTGTCATGCGACCAAAGCGAACTCGCTTGCCAGCTATTGTGCGAATTTCTTCATCGAAGTTAAACTGGTTACCAGACATTTTGAATTATCTACGACTTCAGATTATTGGACTCTTACTTCTACCGAAACATCTCCGGACACGGACCTTCAGTACGACCATTCTTTTTCGAAACATTACTAAATTCCTCAACCCAAATCTAAGGCAAAACAAACGAACCTGACATGCTTAGCCTTCAGGACCTGACGTGACAAAATACTAGTACGATACTTATGAATGTCGGTGGTTTACATAAATTGGACACGATGGTGCAAACTTTCGCCATATCAGTCAACTGTGGTAGATATTTTGTAGGTCACTGTCCCTGAACACACGTCGAACATCGTCGGCATAAAAGTTAAAACTCTAGCCGAGTAGGAAGTTGTACGTTGAGCTCCTAGCCTCAGTAAATCCTAAACCCTTACTCATGTTGTCAACGTAGTCTCACCAAACTTCGAGCCAAAACGCGAATTGTAAAGTAAATTTGGCATAATAAGAAACCTTACCATTACCAATACCAAATGTCTAAACCGCAACCAGGGCCCAACTCAGAAAATCCATTTCTATCTTGGCCGCAGTCCTATCTCCAACATCAGCCATGACATAAACTCCAATTCTAACGCCAAACCCCAATATGTATTTCTAGTTTTAACATTAATCTTAAGCCGAACCATGCGAGAAACGAATGCTACGCATTACAGTGTTCGTCAAACTAAACCGCAGTGCTGAGGTGATTATCGATGAACAACCGATTATCTAGCGTACATCTTGGTGTGTCGAAGGCGATAGAACAAATGTTTTTCCAAGTTGCCAGTTAACGGAGTACGGCTTCCTGAATTCTAGTCAGAAATCAAACGAGATCAATTTGCTGCGTTCATAATATTGTCATGGACCCAACGAAATCAGCACATAAGCACAGAGTCGTTCAGTGAATACAACCCCATCGGTTAGATGTACAGTAGGTGGACTAATTGATGAAATGTCAACCGAAATTCCGAAATGCGTTTCCGTTTCCAAAAAGATTAGTTAAGAATTGTTGTAAAACTTATCATTGTGCATCGTAATTCCATAATAATGCAGTTACCTCAAAATGCCGGCTTTCGAATGGACTTCTTTCCGGCCGCATGCAAAAACTACTCTGTTAAAGATGACAACTTAAATAGCATGCATGTTTCTCATTTATTTTTGATGACCTTTAATATTAAATAATATTTCATAGAAAACATGCACATCAATATTCCTGCTTTTGCTCATTCGGTAGAAAATTATGTATTCTTCCAACTTTATACTTAGGGGAAGTGTATAATTCGGCTTTAGAAAACGTTCCCGATTCCCGAATAATTTTAACCCGCTCTGCCGTCACACTTGCATTCAGGGTTTACACACTGCAAACCATGTATATTCCTCGTACGGAAAACCACACATTCCTCTACGGCATCCAGAAGAGACCATATGGGGTTCATAAAATTTAGCATTTAATTCGATCCATATTATTTACTTTGCAAGCCTCATTGGTAAATGCATAGACATGAAATTTTATGAACGGCCATTTCACGGTATTAAAAAATCTGAAAATACGAAACTTTTTCAAAACCGAATTGTACACTTCCTTCGAGTATACTGTTGGAAGAAGACGTAACTTTCTACCGAATGGACAAAAGCATGAATATTTTACGCATGTTTTCTATGAAATATTACTGAATTTTATAAGAGGATCGATAATCTATGAGAAAAATTCATGCTATTTAAGCTGTCTTTTTTACAGAACATAGGTTTTGCAAGCAACCCGAAAGAAGCCCTTTCGAAAGCCGGCATTCTGAGGAAACTGAATTATTATGAAATAACGATTCACAATGACTCCTTGCTAGCAGCAGCCCCACAGCGCGTTTTTTTCGAGGACGGGGCCAGACGGGGCTATCGCGTCCACAGCCCCATCGTAACCCCGTACGTAGCCCTGCCAAAACGGGGCACGGTCCCGTCTGGCCCCGGGGACTAAACTGGGCCAGACGGGGCTGGGCCCCGTTTTGGCGGTGCTACGGGCGGGTCTACGACGGTGCTGTGGACGAGATAGCCCCGTCTGTCCCCGTCTTCGAAAAAAAACGCGCGGAGGGACGCCAAGCTCTCCGTGATAGTAACCCCGCATTTACGTTACCAGTATTTTCCCTTTCCTAATTCTCCGTACAGTAGGTTATACTATTCAACTTTTGATCGCTGTACACCCATAACCCTTACGTGAACAATATGTTGCCCACCTTCATTCACTATATATATATAGGGAATGCGCCCAGAAATATAGCGTGTCCCGAGGTCTAGACGAACAAAAGCAATGGACAGCCAGTGTTTGCATGTGGAGGTTTATTGAACGTATAAAATAAATAAGTGGATAGAGAAGTATGGGCATGGGACATATGAGATACAGTTCTGATTTGCTAAGTTTACTGATCAGCAGTATACTGTTGACGGAAATCGTAGTCCACGGCAGGCTCCCGTAAGAACGAAAGCTACAATAAGAAATCAATAACATTTTCCATTATAACTTTTGGAAAGATTTTTTTTAGTAAATGAAATTCGTAGCGTATTATTTAATTAGCTCTGGGACACTTAAACTGAAGGACCAAAAAAATTACCAGAAAAATTAATGTGTCAAAAATGCTTGATAAAAATATTTAATGGAGACTAAAGTAAAAAAGGAAGTTGTGTAAGGGTATTAAACTGTGTTAGTCTCCTTTAAAATAATTTATCATATATTTCCGGCAAAAAAGTGCCATAAAATACTGAGATAAATTTCTATCGGTAGTAATATATCAAAAAATATGTCAGAAATATTTTCCTCTAAATTCTCATATTAAATATGTATTTAAATTTGCAAGTTGAATAATTAAATTGCTGTTACAAACTATATTCGTGCGATATCCCACGCATACATATATGCATATGGATCAGCAACTTTTACATTGACTGCGGCATTAAGACACTTAAGCAGAATTCCCTCAAATCCGTCAGGAAGCATTTGCCACTGAATGAGTTCGAACTTTCATCTGCAAGCTTCAGGACTAAGGTACGGCATCGGGCGTTCGGGTGATCTCTCCGTTACGACAGATGACGTAGACGGGAGCGAGGGGTCATCGGTGGCGGCATAGTACGCCATCGTCGCCCGCTTATTCATGTTGTGCATTGTGCTGCGATGAATTCCCTAGTATTTTCTTTCCATATTTGCTTAGAATTAACACATAAATACCAATTATATATAATACACCGCCATATACTACACTCAAGCACTCAGATTATGTGCCATTCTTATAAATACCTTTAAGTACGATTCTAGAGAGTATAACAAAATATTTACTCATTTAAATGAAACATTGCATTGCATAGAAGAAAGGAACAAGTAAATGGATAACGTAATGCAGTCCAAACGAGCCGGATATGCAGTATGAATTAGTCATCGGTATCGATCTGGCGTGCACACAGTCATTTTAAAAGTGCCGTCCACGTGGGCGTGTATATGACCGACTTAAGCAAGGCTAATATTTGCCTTGGAAAAAAATTACTTTTCTGGATTTTATTCAACTGAAACTCCATTATACAAGCGAAAAGTATATTTTTAACGATAAGAGAGCGAAATCTGTCTAATATAATGCAGAATGACGTCATTAGAAGGGATGGAAATTCACCAAAATTTGGACAGGGCCTGGCCCTATCTAGCCCCGTCTGGCCCCCGGGCCCATGTGTTGGCAGGGCTAGTCTTACAACACTACTAAATTGATTTTTGTGGAATGGAAACGCATTTTGGATTTTCGGTTGACATTTCATGAATTAGCCCACCTTCTGTATAAATGCATAATAATGAATGTAATTTTGGAAAAATTGGTGTCCGATTGAATTCTCCGTATTCACAATCAGCTGATATATCACATAATCGTGGCCATTATTCAGACGTTTCAGACCGCAGATAATGACAACGAAGTATATTTACGAATGTAACACATATTTTGAATAATTATTTAAAAGTCGGTCCCTGATTTTCAAAGCAGGCTCCGTATTTTGCTCAAAAGACCATTACACGTCTGTGCATGCACAACTTAAGTTAATATTTTTCCGCAAGATGTTTCTCAGCATTTCCTTTGGCGTCAATAAGAGTAAAATAAAAATTCAAAAATTCATGTCAGTACTAACGGTCGGATGTTTTCCACTCAGACCTTTTTCAGCACAATGGCCTTCGCCTTACGGAAGCTCACGAAACGTGCTACAGATCCTATATTTTAGTTCGAATCAAACTCAAAGGCAAAATTCATCTGCTGTGGCCTACAAAGGTACTCGATACGTCATTTTATCAAGGCAACTAGTATGCGGATAACCTCGTAGCCTAAAACAAAGTTACTACAAGCGATCTTATGTTTTTTGATAATCATACTGCTTCTCGTCTGCAATGATAGGGCGGCAGCCGTTCCGGTGCCCCCTTCACCGGCGCTGTTTTGTCGTTCGATGGCCGCGACACCCGTCGACAAGCCGTTTGCACACTGGTACCTCCCGTCCAGCTGCATTGACTCCCGGCTGCCCTCACAAACTGTCGCCGTCTCACGTACGTCGGACGGCCTGGCTTAATGCCCGAGAGCCCATGAAAGTATTCGCCCTCCTCCTCCTTAACTCTCCCCGTTATCCTTCCAATCACATGACCAGCACGTAACCAGTCACTCCCTCCTGCTGAATTGGACGTGCAAATCGCGTGAAAAGACACTGCGACTAAAGTTCTCCTGGAACGAACGTTTAGCTCAAAAACAAGCAAACAGCCAACTCACGACGACCTTCCCTGTGTACATAATATACCTATTCCCACAGCACCTGACATCAAAAATTGGAGGGAACGAAATCATTAAGTGCGGTTATAGTTTATCTTACATTCCCCAATAGCATACATGCAGAAAAGCATGACTGCAACTGAAGCTCTAAACCGGAAATCCTGATGACAATCGTAGGATCGTAACACAGTGTTTTCGCCGGTGCGTTATAAAAGCGTCTTTTCTTGCTGTGTAAATTTTTACAATTCAACCGTGCTGCCTATAATATTTGTCGGAACAAAACATAAAATGCATGGCTAGTGCCACAATAATTGACCGGACCTAATTAAAACAAAATTTGAACTGGGATACCGCTGAGATTTAGAATTGTGTTCATTTAATGATAGGAATCAGTGACCCACCTACCTCAAAGCAATGAAAACGGCGCTGCAATTCTAGTCTGTAAAATTTTGGAACAAGCGGTGAATTCCATCGCAAGGAAAAGCATGTCTTTTGCAAAACTATAAAACCTACCTTACTTCACTTTAGTGGGAAAAACCTATACCTGTACGACGAGAGCTATGGCCTATGTAATCGCGCTTCTCAACCTTCAACAGTCACAGTCCTCGTTAGCACAAAACCTCTGCGGCCTTAAGTGCTTGGCGTACATTACCTCAACATCGCGTTATGCTGCGGCGGGCGTACTTCCATGCAGTTTTTATTAAAAAGAATAAATAAGTTCTGAGAGGTATAAGTAGGCCGCATAAATTTGCTGTGCACGAATATATATTTGATATCAGTTATTTATCATTCTACGTCACCAAGGCGTTCATATTTCTCTATAAATACATAATTTTTCTGTATATCTATTCTCTCCCTCGTCCCAAAATAATTCTACACGTATTCACAAAAGAAAACCTCAGGGCCTTCATTTGGCACACAGTCAAATAGAATATGCCCAATGGAAGAGGCATTCGATAATCTATCGCGAATCATGCACATCTTTTCGTCGTGATGCAGAAACTAATAACATAAGTGTTTTTTATCGAACCTGTAATGTTTTTCATCCAATTTGCCTTCCAGAATGTTGCTACAATGTTTTACGCATGTGATGCATTGCGCATTTTGTCATATCAAAAACGTGATCTTGAAAGCAGACATCGAGTAGCCTATGCAAAAGCGAGTCCACTATATGTATCTCTTCATAAAAAAGTGAGGCGGTTGGTTCAGTTATTTTTTGCTTTTAAGCAGAAAGTAGCATGAAAATGCGCGCTCGTCTGATTCAAATGACTTCCTATCACGGCATGGGCACCAAACACAGGTTCTCTCCCATAAGCTCTGCAGGAAACATAGTTCTCGTTTACTAACGCCCTCTGTTGGTTTATGGTGTGAGAGAGTGCGCCGTGAATTATCTTTCGTTGACTAAGCCGACGTGACCTGTCGATGACCAAGTGTATTGCCGTGTAGAATGCTGGATGAAATAAAGCCATGCCGTATATGAAGTGAATGTCCGATTGCAACCTCACTGTCTAAAGCGTAACAATCAAATATACTTCAACCTGATTCAAATAAAAACCCTGAGAATGAACTAAATCTCCGAGTATTCGGGGGAAAAACTTGCTGATGTTATGCATTCCAAAGCAGCGGACGCATTTAATCTTACACACTGTCAACAATATGACATAGTGATTATAAATGCAAATAAATAAGGCAGCTGTTGTCCGCAACCGTGGTAAGCATTCACATTCTCGGTTTGCCCGAAAAGGCGTTGCAGGCGCATTGTAGACTGCACCGTCCACGCACAGGTGACTATGTTGTCTGTCGTTCACCTTATAGATTTTATGTTCCCGTAAAGATCATTTCTCACTGTAGTTTCTAGACTGATTGGTACTCCTGTAGAGAAAGGCTAAACAAAATCTGATAGACATACATTCGAAAATAGTGACTGATATTTTTCTGTTTATTTACCAGTGTGTAAAGGCAAATGGTGTTTCAGTTCTTGACTTTGTACGTCATTTCCCGTTATGGTATCAGTTCTCTAAACCAACGTGCAAATGCAGTTTGGACTCAAAATTATTGGGGAACTGGTTAACAGTTTTAAAACGGAAACTTGCTTTTTACCTAAAAAGGTATTTGACTAGGACGTGATTTGTTGTCAGAGGAGCGCAAAAACGTACTTTTGTACATCCAAACATCGAAAATTAATGGAAAAAATGTATAATACATAGTACGGCATGTTTTACCGAGTGCAGTTACTTCAAAGTATGGTCTTCTGGTGTGATTGAAATACCTTGATATTATGCCTTATGTTAGTCAATATAGTAAGCCTACTGAAATAGTTCAGCCTAATTAAACACGCCTCTTTTTGTATTTCGTCTAAACTCTCATGATATTGCTTAATACTCGCACTACTGTTGTGTCGGTCATAAATTATCGCTTTGTACGTCAATTGTCAGAAAGAAGGGGCAAATCGACACAAGGGCGCACAACAAAGAGGTGACCTATTGTTAGCGCAGGTCAAAAGTTGCCCTAACTTTCAGTAAACCAGCTTTTGTTTGAAGTGTCAACACACCGAAAATGCTGACTGTCAGATATATTTTTACTTAGGGTCAAATTTGCGACAAATTTACGTGCGGATGCTATTTTTCAAAGACAGGTTGTAGCTCGTAGTCAGGGGTGATAACTAAGATGTTTGACATTCTCCATGTCCTTCAAAATGCTAATAGATTTCTGCTTAAATCTCCTGCACTTGTGGTGTTTAAACGCTTCAGTGGGCCAGACCCAATATGATATGTCACTTGCCTGTTAGTAAATGTGCTTTAAAATAATACTTTACTGCTTTTTATCACGGAATTTATATTCGAATCTAAAGGGGCATCACACATTAATATAACAAATGTCAACTTTATAAGTTAACTTGTTTTATAAAGTAAAGTTTTTGCAAGCTGTCCTAAAGGAGCTATTTCGAAGGCCGGTATTTGGACGTGACCAAATAATCTTAACATTACGCCAAACGATGGTTAATGTGCCAGTCCTTATTAAGCAATTTTTTTGAATCAAGCACACTTTTCAGAATTTCGGTCAACACCTCAAGGGATACTAAAGCCTCTCTATTTTCGCTTTTTAATTTCCTTAGAAATTAACTGCGGACATGGAGTAGACCAGGATATTTTTATGGTCTATAGGATCAGACAAACGTTGTTATGCCTGACTATTTGGGCCAAAGTCCGTCAGCCACAGCGGATAACCACGTAATATTCTATACCTGCCGACGGGCAGGTAGTAGTATACTTCAGGGTAAGGGGATTCCATCCAACCAGCACAGTGCCTGATAATTAGTATTAGGCGGTTATCCGCTGTGGCTGATGGACTTCAGCCCAAACATTCATACATATAAACTATGTTTTAAGCCGTTAACCTTAAAAATGCTAATTTATGCCAATTTCGCAGTTAATTTCTAAAGAAATTAAAAAGCGTCTATATCTAAATTAGAATATCAACCAGAAAGCAGTTAAGGAAT